>OZ024816.1:27001363-27172215 GCA_964017055.1 Chloromyia formosa | reverse complement strand
ATGCCCTAAAAACCAAAAATAGGATTCCGGAACAAAACCCGCAAGAAAACTTGAAAATTTCAAGGCAAAGTCACCCCTCGACTGGAAAATATAAAACCTTGAATATCTCGGAAACGGAGGCAGCTAGAGGGTCCAAACTTGCACTTTTTCAAATGGCTGTAACTCGAAAACTACGGCAGCTAGAGAGTTGATTTTGGTCTAAAAATGCAGCTTGTACCATGCCCTAAAAACCAAAAATAGGATTCCGGAACAAAACCCGCAAGAAAACTTGAAAATTTCAAGGCAAAGTCACCCCTCGACTGGAAAATATAAAACCTTGAATATCTCGGAAACGGAGGCAGCTAAAGGGTCCAAACTTGCACTTTTTCAAATGGCTGTAACTCGAAAACTACGGCAGCTAGAGAGTTGATTTTGGTCTAAAAATGCAGCTTGTACCATGCCCTAAAAACCAAAAATAGGATTCCGGAACAAAATCCGCAAGAAAACTTGAAAATTTCAAGGCAAAGTCACCCCTCGACTGGAAAATATAAAACCTTGAATATCTCGGAAACGGAGGCAGCTAGAGGGTCCAAACTTGCACTTTTTCAAATGGCTGTAACTCGAAAACTACGGCAGCTAGAGAGTTGATTTTGGTCTAAAAATGCAGCTTGTACCATGCCCTAAAAACCAAAAATAGGATTCCGGAACAAAACCCGCAAGAAAACTTGAAAATTTCAAGGCAAAGTCACCCCTCGACTGGAAAATATAAAACCTTGAATATCTCGGAAACGGAGGCAGCTAGAGGGTCCAAACTTGCACTTTTTCAAATGGCCCTACCTCGAAAACTGCGGCAGCTAGAGAGTTGATTTTGGTCTTAAAATGCAGCTTGTACCATGCCCTAAAAACCAAAAATAGGATTCCGGAACAAAACCCGCAAGAAAACTTGAAAATTTCAAGGCAAAGTCACCCCTCGACTGGAAAATATAAAACCTTGAATATCTCGGAAACGGAGGCAGCTAGAGGGTCCAAACTTGCACTTTTTCAAATGGCTGTAACTCGAAAACTACGGCAGCTAGAGAGTTGATTTTGGTCTAAAAATGCAGCTTTTACCATGCCCTAAAAACCAAAAATAGGATTCCGGAACAAAACCCGCAAGAAAACTTGAAAATTTCAAGGCAAAGTCACCCCTCGACTGGAAAATATAAAACCTTGAATATCTCGGAAACGGAGGCAGCTAGAGGGTCCAAACTTGCACTTTTTCAAATGGCTGTAACTCGAAAACTACGGCAGCTAGAGAGTTGATTTTGGTCTAAAAATGCAGCTTGTACCATGCCCTAAAAACCAAAAATAGGATTCCGGAACAAAACCCGCAAGAAAACTTGAAAATTTCAAGGCAAAGTCACCCCTCGACTGGAAAATATAAAACCTTGAATATCTCGGAAACGGAAGCAGCTAGAGGGTCCAAACTTGCACTTTTTCAAATGGCCCTACCTCGAAAACTGCGGCAGCTAGAGAGTTGATTTTGGTCTTAAAATGCAGCTTGTACCATGCCCTAAAAACCAAAAATAGGATTCCGGAACAAAACCCGCAAGAAAACTTGAAAATTTCAAGGCAAAGTCACCCCTCGACTGGAAAATATAAAACCTTGAATATCTCGGAAACGAAGGCAGCTAGAGGGTCCAAACTTGCACTTTTTCAAATGGCTGTAACTCGAAAACTACGGCGGCTAGAGAGTTGATTTTGGTCTAAAAATGCAGCTTGTACCATGCCCTAAAACCAAAAATAGGATTCCGGAACAAAACCCGCAAGAAAACTTGAAAATTTCAAGGCAAAGTCACCCCTCGACTGGAAAATATAAAACCTTGAATATCTCGGAAACGGAGGCAGCTAGAGGGTCCAAACTTGCACTTTTTCAAATGGCTGTAACTCGAAAACTACGGCAGCTAGAGAGTTGATTTTGGTCTAAAAATGCAGCTTGTACCATGCCCTAAAAACCAAAAATAGGATTCCGGAACAAAACCCGCAAGAAAACTTGAAAATTTCAAGGCAAAGTCACCCCTCGACTGGAAAATATAAAACCTTGAATATCTCGGAAACGGAGGCAGCTAGAGGGTCCAAACTTGCACTTTTTCAAATGGCTGTAACTCGAAAACTACGGCAGCTAGAGAGTTGATTTTGGTCTAAAAATGCAGCTTGTACCATGCCCTAAAAACCAAAAATAGGATTCCGGAACAAAACCCGCAAGGAAACTTGAAAATTTCAAGGCAAAGTCACCCCTCGACTGGAAAATATAAAACCTTGAATATCTCGGAAACGGAGGCAGCTAGAGGGTCCAAACTTGCACTTTTTCAAATGGCCCTACCTCGAAAACTGCGGCAGCTAGAGAGTTGATTTTGGTCTTAAAATGCAGCTTGTACCATGCCCTAAAAACCAAAAATAGGATTCCGGAACAAAACCCGCAAGAAAACTTGAAAATTTCAAGGCAAAGTCACCCCTCGACTGGAAAATATAAAACCTTGAATATCTCGGAAACGAAGGCAGCTAGAGGGTCCAAACTTGCACTTTTTCAAATGGCTGTAACTCGAAAACTACGGCGGCTAGAGAGTTTATTTTGGTCTAAAAATGCAGCTTGTACCATGCCCTAAAAACCAAAAATAGGATTCCGGAACAAAACCCGCAAGAAAACTTGAAAATTTCAAGGCAAAGTCACCCCTCGACTGGAAAATATAAAACCTTGAATATCTCGGAAACGGAGGCAGCTAGAGGGTCCAAACTTGCACTTTTTCAAATGGCTGTAACTCGAAAACTACGGCAGCTAGAGAGTTGATTTTGGTCTAAAAATGCAGCTTGTACCATGCCCTAAAAACCAAAAATAGGATTCCGGAACAAAACCCGCAAGAAAACTTGAAAATTTCAAGGCAAAGTCACCCCTCGACTGGAAAATATAACACCTTGAATATCTCGGAAACGGAGGCAGCTAGAGGGTCCAAACTTGCACTTTTTCAAATGGCCCTACCTCGAAAACTGCGGCAGCTTGAGAGTTGATTTTGGTCTTAAAATGCAGCTTGTACCATGCCCTAAAAACCAAAAATAGGATTCCGGAACAAAACCCGCAAGAAAACTTGAAAATTTCAAAGCAAAGTCACCCCTCGACTGGAAAATATAAAACCTTGAATATCTCGGAAACGGAGGCAGCTAGAGGGTCCAAACTTGCACTTTTTCAAATGGCTGCAACTCGAAAACTACGGCAGCTAGAGAGTTGATTTGGGTCTTCAAATGCAGCTTGTACCATGCCCTAAAAACCAAAAATAGGATTCCGGAACAAAACCCGCAAGAAAACTTGAAAATTTCAAGGCAAAGTCACCCCTCGACTGGAAAATATAAAACCTTGAATATCTCGGAAACGGAGGCAGCTAGAGGGTCCAAACTTGCACTTTTTCAAATGGCTGTAACTCGAAAACTACGGCAGCTAGAGAGTTGATTTTGGTCTAAAAATGCAGCTTGTACCATGCCCTAAAAACCAAAAATAGGATTCCGGAACAAAACCCGCAAGAAAACTTGAAAATTTCAAGGCAAAGTCACCCCTCGACTGGAAAATATAAAACCTTGAATATCTCGGAAACGGAGGCAGCTAGAGGGTCCAAACTTGCACTTTTTCAAATGGCTGCAACTCGAAAACTACGGCAGCTAGAGAGTTGATTTGGGTCTTCAAATGCAGCTTGTACCATGCCCTAAAAACCAAAAATAGGATTCCGGAACAAAACCCGCAAGAAAACTTGAAAATTTCAAGGCAAAGTCACCCCTCGACTGGAAAATATAAAACCTTGAATATCTCGGAAACGGAGGCAGCTAGAGGGTCCAAACTTGCACTTTTTCAAATGGCTGTAACTCGAAAACTACGGCAGCTAGAGAGTTGATTTTGGTCTAAAAATGCAGCTTGTACCATGCCCTAAAAACCAAAAATAGGATTCCGGAACAAAACCCGCAAGAAAACTTGAAAATTTCAAGGCAAAGTCACCCCTCGACTGGAAAATATAAAACCTTGAATATCTCGGAAACGGAGGCAGCTAGAGGGTCCAAACTTGCACTTTTTCAAATGGCTGTAACTCGAAAACTACGGCAGCTAGAGAGTTGATTTTGGTCTGAAAATGCAGCTTGTACCATGCCCTAAAAACCAAAAATAGGATTCCGGAACAAAACCCGCAAGAAAACTTGAAAATTTCAAGGCAAAGTCACCCCTCGACTGGAAAATATAAAACCTTGAATATCTCGGAAACGGAGGCAGCTAGAGGGTCCAAACTTGCACTTTTTCAAATGGCTGTAACTCGAAAACTACGGCAGCTAGAGAGTTGATTTTGGTCTGAAAATGCAGCTTGTACCATGCCCTAAAAACCAAAAATAGGATTCCGGAACAAAACCCGCAAGAAAACTTGAAAATTTCAAGGCAAAGTCACCCCTCGACTGGAAAATATAAAACCTTGAATATCTCGGAAACGGAGGCAGCTAGAGGGTCCAAACTTGCACTTTTTCAAATGGCTGTAACTCGAAAACTACGGCAGCTAGAGAGTTGATTTTGGTCTAAAAATGCAGCTTGTACCATGCCCTAAAAACCAAAAATAGGATTCCGGAACAAAACCCGCAAGAAAACTTGAAAATTTCAAGGCAAAGTCACCCCTCGACTGGAAAATATAAAACCTTGAATATCTCGGAAACGGAGGCAGCTAGAGGGTCCAAACTTGCACTTTTTCAAATGGCTGTAACTCGAAAACTACGGCAGCTAGAGAGTTGATTTTGGTCTAAAAATGCAGCTTGTACCATGCCCTAAAAACCAAAAATAGGATTCCGGAACAAAACCCGCAAGAAAACTTGAAAATTTCAAGGCAAAGTCACCCCTCGACTGGAAAATATAAAACCTTGAATATCTCGGAAACGGAGGCAGCTAGAGGGTCCAAACTTGCACTTTTTCAAATGGCTGTAACTCGAAAACTACGGCAGCTAGAGAGTTGATTTTGGTCTAAAAATGCAGCTTGTACCATGCCCTAAAAACCAAAAATAGGATTCCGGAACAAAACCCGCAAGAAAACTTGAAAATTTCAAGGCAAAGTCACCCCTCGACTGGAAAATATAAAACCTTGAATATCTCGGAAACGGAGGCAGCTAGAGGGTCCAAACTTGCACTTTTTCAAATGGCTGCAACTCGAAAACTACGGCAGCTAGAGAGTTGATTTTGGTCTAAAAATGCAGCTTGTACCATGCCCTAAAAACCAAAAATAGGATTCCGGAACAAAACCCGCAAGAAAACTTGAAAATTTCAAGGCAAAGTCACCCCTCGACTGGAAAATATAAAACCTTGAATATCTCGGAAACGGAGGCAGCTAGAGGGTCCAAACTTGCACTTTTTCAAATGGCTGTAACTCGAAAACTACGGCAGCTAGAGAGTTGATTTTGGTCTAAAAATGCAGCTTGTACCATGCCCTAAAAACCAAAAATAGGATTCCGGAACAAAACCCGCAAGAAAACTTGAAAATTTCAAGGCAAAGTCACCCCTGGACTGGAAAATATAAAACCTTGAATATCTCGGAAACGGAGGCAGCTAGAGGGTCCAAACTTGCACTTTTTCAAATGGCCCTACCTCGAAAACTGCGGCAGCTAGAGAGTTGATTTTGGTCTTAAAATGCAGCTTGTACCATGCCCTAAAAACCAAAAATAGGATTCCGGAACAAAACCCGCAAGAAAACTTGAAAATTTCAAGGCAAAGTCACCCCTCGACTGGAAAATATAAAACCTTGAATATCTCGGAAACGGAGGCAGCTAGAGGGTCCAAACTTGCACTTTTTCAAATGGCTGTAACTCGAAAACTACGGCAGCTAGAGAGTTGATTTTGGTCTAAAAATGCAGCTTGTACCATGCCCTAAAAACCAAAAATAGGATTCCGGAACAAAACCCGCAAGAAAACTTGAAAATTTCAAGGCAAAGTCACCCCTCGACTGGAAAATATAAAACCTTGAATATCTCGGAAACGGAGGCAGCTAGAGGGTCCAAACTTGCACTTTTTCAAATGGCTGTAACTCGAAAACTACGGCAGCTAGAGAGTTGATTTTGGTCTAAAAATGCAGCTTGTACCATGCCCTAAAAACCAAAAATAGGATTCCGGAACAAAACCCGCAAGGAAACTTGAAAATTTCAAGGCAAAGTCACCTCTCGACTGGAAAATATAAAACCTTGAATATCTCGGAAACGGAGGCAGCTAGAGGGTCCAAACTTGCACTTTTTCAAATGGCTGTAACTCGAAAACTACGGCAGCTAGAGAGTTGATTTTGGTCTAAAAATGCAGCTTGTACCATGCCCTAAAAACCAAAAATAGGATTCCGGAACAAAACCCGCAAGAAAACTTGAAAATTTCAAGGCAAAGTCACCCCTCGACTGGAAAATATAAAACCTTGAATATCTCGGAAACGGAGGCAGCTAGAGGGTCCAAACTTGCACTTTTTCAAATGGCCCTACCTCGAAAACTGCGGCAGCTAGAGAGTTGATTTTGGTCTTAAAATGCAGCTTGTACCATGCCCTAAAAACCAAAAATAGGATTCCGGAACAAAACCCGCAAGAAAACTTGAAAATTTCAAGGCAAAGTCACCCCTCGACTGGAAAATATAAAACCTTGAATATCTCGGAAACGGAGGCAGCTAGAGGGTCCAAACTTGCACTTTTTCAAATGGCTGTAACTCGAAAACTACGGCAGCTAGAGAGTTGATTTTGGTCTAAAAATGCAGCTTGTACCATGCCCTAAAAACCCAAAATAGGATTCCGGAACAAAACCCGCAAGAAAACTTGAAAATTTCAAGGCAAAGTCACCCCTCGACTGGAAAATATAAAACCTTGAATATCTCGGAAACGGAGGCAGCTAGAGGGTCCAAACTTGCACTTTTTCAAATGGCTGTAACTCGAAAACTACGGCAGCTAGAGAGTTGATTTTGGTCTAAAAATGCAGCTTGTACCATGCCCTAAAAACCAAAAATAGGATTCCGGAACAAAACCCGCAAGGAAACTTGAAAATTTCAAGGCAAAGTCACCTCTCGACTGGAAAATATAAAACCTTGAATATCTCGGAAACGGAGGCAGCTAGAGGGTCCAAACTTGCACTTTTTCAAATGGCTATAACTCGAAAACTACGGCAGCTAGAGAGTTGATTTTGGTCTAAAAATGCAGCTTGTACCATGCCCTAAAAACCAAAAATAGGATTCCGGAACAAAACCCGCAAGAAAACTTGAAAATTTCAAGGCAAAGTCACCCCTCGACTGGAAAATATAAAACCTTGAATATCTCGGAAACGGAGGCAGCTAGAGGGTCCAAACTTGCACTTTTTCAAATGGCCCTACCTCGAAAACTGCGGCAGCTAGAGAGTTGATTTTGGTCTTAAAATGCAGCTTGTACCATGCCCTAAAAACCAAAAATAGGATTCCGGAACAAAACCCGCAAGAAAACTTGAAAATTTCAAGGCAAAGTCACCCCTCGACTGGAAAATATAAAACCTTGAATATCTCGGAAACGGAGGCAGCTAGAGGGTCCAAACTTGCACTTTTTCAAATGGCTGTAACTCGAAAACTACGGCAGCTAGAGAGTTGATTTTGGTCTAAAAATGCAGCTTGTACCATGCCCTAAAAACCAAAAATAGGATTCCGGAACAAAACCCGCAAGAAAACTTGAAAATTTCAAGGCAAAGTCACCCCTCGACTGGAAAATATAAAACCTTGAATATCTCGGAAACGGAGGCAGCTAGAGGGTCCAAACTTGCACTTTTTCAAATGGCTGTAACTCGAAAACTACGGCAGCTAGAGAGTTGATTTTGGTCTAAAAATGCAGCTTGTACCATGCCCTAAAAACCCAAAATAGGATTCCGGAACAAAACCCGCAAGAAAACTTGAAAATTTCAAGGCAAAGTCACCCCTCGACTGGAAAATATAAAACCTTGAATATCTCGGAAACGGAGGCAGCTAGAGGGTCCAAACTTGCACTTTTTCAAATGGCTGTAACTCGAAAACTACGGCAGCTAGAGAGTTGATTTTGGTCTAAAAATGCAGCTTGTACCATGCCCTAAAAACCAAAAATAGGATTCCGGAACAAAACCCGCAAGGAAACTTGAAAATTTCAAGGCAAAGTCACCTCTCGACTGGAAAATATAAAACCTTGAATATCTCGGAAACGGAGGCAGCTAGAGGGTCCAAACTTGCACTTTTTCAAATGGCTATAACTCGAAAACTACGGCAGCTAGAGAGTTGATTTTGGTCTAAAAATGCAGCTTGTACCATGCCCTAAAAACCAAAAATAGGATTCCGGAACAAAACCCGCAAGAAAACTTGAAAATTTCAAGGCAAAGTCACCCCTCGACTGGAAAATATAAAACCTTGAATATCTCGGAAACGGAGGCAGCTAGAGGGTCCAAACTTGCACTTTTTCAAATGGCTGTAACTCGAAAACTACGGCAGCTAGAGAGTTGATTTTGGTCTAAAAATGCAGCTTGTACCATGCCCTAAAAACCAAAAATAGGATTCCGGAACAAAACCCGCAAGAAAACTTGAAAATTTCAAGGCAAAGTCACCCCTCGACTGGAAAATATAAAACCTTGAATATCTCGGAAACGGAGGCAGCTAGAGGGTCCAAACTTGCACTTTTTCAAATGGCCCTACCTCGAAAACTACGGCAGCTAGAGAGTTGATTTTGGTCTAAAAATGCAGCTTGTACCATGCCCTAAAAACCAAAAATAGAATTCCGGAACAAAACCCGCAAGAAAACTTGAAAATTTCAAGGCAAAGTCACCCCTCGACTGGAAAATATAAAACCTTGAATATCTCGGAAACGGAGGCAGCTAGAGGGTCCAAACTTGCACTTTTTCAAATGGCTGTAACTCGAAAACTACGGCAGCTAGAGAGTTGATTTTGGTCTAAAAATGCAGCTTGTACCATGCCCTAAAAACCAAAAATAGGATTCCGGAACAAAACCCGCAAGAAAACTTGAAAATTTCAAGGCAAAGTCACCCCTCGACTGGAAAATATAAAACCTTGAATATCTCGGAAACGGAGGCAGCTAGAGGGTCCAAACTTGCACTTTTTCAAATGGCTGTAACTCGAAAACTACGGCAGCTAGAGAGTTGATTTTGGTCTAAAAATGCAGCTTGTACCATGCCCTAAAAACCAAAAATAGGATTCCGGAACAAAACCCGCAAGAAAACTTGAAAATTTCAAGGCAAAGTCACCCCTCGACTGGAAAATATAAAACCTTGAATATCTCGGAAACGGAGGCAGCTAGAGGGTCCAAACTCGCACTTTTTCAAATGGCTGTAACTCGAAAACTACGGCAGCTAGAGAGTTGATTTTGGTCTAAAAATGCAGCTTGTACCATGCCCTGAAAACCAAAAATAGGATTCCGGAACAAAACCCGCAAGAAAACTTGAAAATTTCAAGGCAAAGTCACCCCTCGACTGGAAAATATAAAACCTTGAATATCTCGGAAACGGAGGCAGCTAGAGGGTCCAAACTTGCACTTTTTCAAATGGCTGCAACTCGAAAACTACGGCAGCTAGAGAGTTGATTTGGGTCTTCAAATGCAGCTTGTACCATGCCCTAAAAACCAAAAATAGGATTCCGGAACAAAACCCGCAAGAAAACTTGAAAATTTCAAGGCAAAGTCACCCCTCGACTGGAAAATATAAAACCTTGAATATCTCGGAAACGGAGGCAGCTAGAGGGTCCAAACTTGCACTTTTTCAAATGGCTGTAACTCGAAAACTACGGCAGCTAGAGAGTTGATTTTGGTCTAAAAATGCAGCTTGTACCATGCCCTAAAAACCAAAAATAGGATTCCGGAACAAAACCCGCAAGAAAACTTGAAAATTTCAAGGCAAAGTCACCCCTCGACTGGAAAATATAAAACCTTGAATATCTCGGAAACGGAGGCAGCTAGAGGGTCCAAACTTGCACTTTTTCAAATGGCTGTAACTCGAAAACTACGGCAGCTAGAGAGTTGATTTTGGTCTAAAAATGCAGCTTGTACCATGCCCTAAAAACCAAAAATAGGATTCCGGAACAAAACCCGCAAGAAAACTTGAAAATTTCAAGGCAAAGTCACCCCTCGACTGGAAAATATAAAACCTTGAATATCTCGGAAACGGAGGCAGCTAGAGGGTCCAAACTTGCACTTTTTCAAATGGCTGTAACTCGAAAACTGCGGCAGCTAGAGAGTTGATTTTGGTCTTAAAATGCAGCTTGTACCATGCCCTAAAAACCAAAAATAGGATTCCGGAACAAAACCCGCAAGAAAACTTGAAAATCTCAAAGCAAAGTCACCCCTCGACTGGAAAATATAAAACCTTGAATATCTCGGAAACGGAGGCAGCTAGAGGGTCCAAACTTGCACTTTTTCAAATGGCTGCAACTCGAAAACTACGGCAGCTAGAGAGTTGATTTGGGTCTTCAAATGCAGCTTGTACCATGCCCTAAAAACCAAAAATAGGATTCCGGAACAAAACCCGCAAGAAAACTTGAAAATTTCAAGGCAAAGTCACCCCTCGACTGGAAAATATAAAACCTTGAATATCTCGGAAACGGAGGCAGCTAGAGGGTCCAAACTTGCACTTTTCAAATGGCTGCAACTCGAAAACTACGGCAGCTAGAGAGTTGATTTGGGTCTTCAAATGCAGCTTGTACCATGCCCTAAAAACCAAAAATAGGATTCCGGAACAAAACCCGCAAGAAAACTTGAAAATTTCAAGGCAAAGTCACCCCTCGACTGGAAAATATAAAACCTTGAATATCTCGAAAACTACGGCAGCTAGAGAGTTGATTTTGGTCTTAAAATGCAGCTTGTACCATGCCCTAAAAACCAAAAATAGGATTCCGGAACAAAACCCGCAAGAAAACTTGAAAATCTCAAAGCAAAGTCACCCCTCGACTGGAAAATATAAAACCTTGAATATCTCGGAAACGGAAGCAGCTAGAGGGTCCAAACTTGCACTTTTTCAAATGGCTGCAACTCGAAAACTACGGCAGCTAGAGAGTTGATTTGGGTCTTCAAATGCAGCTTGTACCATGCCCTAAAAACCAAAAATAGGATTCCGGAACAAAACCTGCAAGAAAACTTGAAAATTTCAAGGCAAAGTCACCCCTCGACTGGAAAATATAAAACCTTGAATATCTCGGAAACGGAGGCAGCTAGAGGGTCCAAACTTGCACTTTTTCAAATGGCTGTAACTCGAAAACTACGGCAGCTAGAGAGTTGATTTTGGTCTAAAAATGCAGCTTGTACCATGCCCTAAAAACCAAAAATAGGATTCCGGAACAAAACCCGCAAGAAAACTTGAAAATTTCAAGGCAAAGTCACCCCTCGACTGGAAAATATAAAACCTTGAATATCTCGGAAACGGAGGCAGCTAGAGGGTCCAAACTTGCACTTTTTCAAATGGCTGTAACTCGAAAACTGCGGCAGCTAGAGAGTTGATTTTGGTCTTAAAATGCAGCTTGTACCATGCCCTAAAAACCAAAAATAGGATTCCGGAACAAAACCCGCAAGAAAACTTGAAAATCTCAAAGCAAAGTCACCCCTCGACTGGAAAATATAAAACCTTGAATATCTCGGAAACGGAGGCAGCTAGAGGGTCCAAACTTGCACTTTTTCAAATGGCTGCAACTCGAAAACTACGGCAGCTAGAGAGTTGATTTGGGTCTTCAAATGCAGCTTGTACCATGCCCTAAAAACCAAAAATAGGATTCCGGAACAAAACCCGCAAGAAAACTTGAAAATTTCAAGGCAAAGTCACCCCTCGACTGGAAAATATAAAACCTTGAATATCTCGGAAACGGAGGCAGCTAGAGGGTCCAAACTTGCACTTTTTCAAATGGCTGTAATTCGAAAACTACGGCAGCTAGAGAGTTGATTTTGGTCTAAAAATGCAGCTTGTACCATGCCCTAAAAACCAAAAATAGGATTCCGGAACAAAACCCGCAAGAAAACTTGAAAATTTCAAGGCAAAGTCACCCCTCGACTGGAAAATATAAAACCTTGAATATCTCGGAAACGGAGGCAGCTAGAGGGTCCAAACTTGCACTTTTTCAAATGGCTGTAACTCGAAAACTGCGGCAGCTAGAGAGTTGATTTTGGTCTTAAAATGCAGCTTGTACCATGCCCTAAAAACCAAAAATAGGATTCCGGAACAAAACCCGCAAGAAAACTTGAAAATCTCAAAGCAAAGTCACCCCTCGACTGGAAAATATAAAACCTTGAATATCTCGGAAACGGAGGCAGCTAGAGGGTCCAAACTTGCACTTTTTCAAATGGCTGCAACTCGAAAACTACGGCAGCTAGAGAGTTGATTTTGGTCTAAAAATGCAGCTTGTACCATGCCCTAAAAACCAAAAATAGGATTCCGGAACAAAACCCGCAAGAAAACTTGAAAATTTCAAGGCAAAGTCACCCCTCGACTGGAAAATATAAAACCTTGAATATCTCGGAAACGGAGGCAGCTAGAGGGTCCAAACTTGCACTTTTTCAAATGGCCCTACCTCGAAAACTGCGGCAGCTAGAGAGTTGATTTGGGTCTTCAAATGCTGCTTGTACCATGCCCTAAAAACCAAAAATAGGATTCCGGAACAAAACCCGCAAGAAAACTTGAAAATTTCAAGGCAAAGTCACCCCTCGACTGGAAAATATAAAACCTTGAATATCTCGGAAACGGAGGCAGCTAGAGGGTCCAAACTTGCACTTTTTCAAATGGCCCTACCTCGAAAACTGCGGCAGCTAGAGAGTTGATTTGGGTCTTCAAATGCTGCTTGTACCATGCCCTAAAAACCAAAAATAGGATTCCGGAACAAAACCCGCAAGAAAACTTGAAAATTTCAAGGCAAAGTCACCCCTCGACTGGAAAATATAAAACCTTGAATATCTCGGAAACGGAGGCAGCTAGAGGGTCCAATCTTGCACTTTTTCAAATGGCTGTAACTCGAAAACTACGGCAGCTAGAGAGTTGATTTTGGTCTAAAAATGCAGCTTGTACCATGCCCTAAAAACCAAAAATAGGATTCCGGAACAAAACCCGCAAGAAAACTTGAAAATTTCAAGGCAAAGTCACCCCTCGACTGGAAAATATAAAACCTTGAATATCTCGGAAACGGAGGCAGCTAGAGGGTCCAAACTTGCACTTTTTCAAATGGCCCTACCTCGAAAACTGCGGCAGCTAGAGAGTTGATTTGGGTCTTCAAATGCTGCTTGTACCATGCCCTAAAAACCAAAAATAGGATTCCGGAACAAAACCCGCAAGAAAACTTGAAAATTTCAAGGCAAAGTCACCCCTCGACTGGAAAATATAAAACCTTGAATATCTCGGAAACGGAGGCAGCTAGAGGGTCCAAACTTGCACTTTTTCAAATGGCCCTACCTCGAAAACTGCGGCAGCTAGAGAGTTGATTTGGGTCTTCAAATGCTGCTTGTACCATGCCCTAAAAACCAAAAATAGGATTCCGGAACAAAACCCGCAAGAAAACTTGAAAATTTCAAGGCAAAGTCACCCCTCGACTGGAAAATATAAAACCTTGAATATCTCGGAAACGGAGGCAGCTAGAGGGTCCAAACTTGCACTTTTTCAAATGGCCCTACCTCGAAAACTGCGGCAGCTAGAGAGTTGATTTGGGTCTTCAAATGCTGCTTGTACCATGCCCTAAAAACCAAAAATAGGATTCCGGAACAAAACCCGCAAGAAAACTTGAAAATTTCAAGGCAAAGTCACCCCTCGACTGGAAAATATAAAACCTTGAATATCTCGGAAACGGAGGCAGCTAGAGGGTCCAAACTTGCACTTTTTCAAATGGCTGCAACTCGAAAACTACGGCAGCTAGAGAGTTGATTTGGGTCTTCAAATGCAGCTTGTACCATGCCCTAAAAACCAAAAATAGGATTCCGGAACAAAACCCGCAAGAAAACTTGAAAATTTCAAGGCAAAGTCACCCCTCGACTGGAAAATATAAAACCTTGAATATCTCGGAAACGGAGGCAGCTAGAGGGTCCAAACTTGCACTTTTTCAAATGGCTGTAACTCGAAAACTACGGCAGCTAGAGAGTTGATTTTGGTCTAAAAATGCAGCTTGTACCATGCCCTAAAACCAAAAATAGGATTCCGGAACAAAACTCGCAAGAAAACTTGAAAATTTCAAGGCAAAGTCACCCCTCGACTGGAAAATATAAAACCTTGAATATCTCGGAAACGGAGGCAGCTAGAGGGTCCAAACTTGCACTTTTTCAAATGGCCCTACCTCGAAAACTGCGGCAGCTAGAGAGTTGATTTTGGTCTTAAAATGCAGCTTGTACCATGCCCTAAAAACCAAAAATAGGATTCCGGAACAAAACCCGCAAGAAAACTTGAAAATTTCAAAGCAAAGTCACCCCTCGACTGGAAAATATAAAACCTTGAATATCTCGGAAACGGAGGCAGCTAGAGGGTCCAAACTTTCACTTTTTCAAATGGCCCTACCTCGAAAACTGCGGCAGCTAGAGAGTTGATTTGGGTCTTCAAATGCTGCTTGTACCATGCCCTAAAAACCAAAAATAGGATTCCGGAACAAAACCCGCAAGAAAACTTGAAAATTTCAAGGCAAAGTCACCCCTCGACTGGAAAATATAAAACCTTGAATATCTCGGAAACGGAGGCAGCTAGAGGGTCCAAACTTGCACTTTTTCAAATGGCTGTAACTCGAAAACTACGGCAGCTAGAGAGTTGATTTTGGTCTAAAAATGCAGCTTGTACCATGCCCTAAAAACCAAAAATAGGATTCCGGAACAAAACCCGCAAGAAAACTTGAAAATTTCAAGGCAAAGTCACCCCTCGACTGGAAAATATAAAACCTTGAATATCTCCGAAACGGAGGCAGCTAGAGGGTCCAAACTTGCACTTTTTCAAATGGCTGTAACTCGAAAGCTACGGCAGCTAGAGAGTTGATTTTGGTCTAAAAATGCAGCTTGTACCATGCCCTAAAAACCAAAAATAGGATTCCGGAACAAAACCCGCAAGAAAACTTGAAAATTTCAAGGCAAAGTCACCCCTCGACTGGAAAATATAAAACCTTGAATATCTCGGAAACGGAGGCAGCTAGAGGGTCCAAACTTGCACTTTTTCAAATGGCTGTAACTCGAAAACTACGGCAGCTAGAGAGTTGATTTTGGTCTAAAAATGCAGCTTGTACCATGCCCTAAAAACCAAAAATAGGATTCCGGAACAAAACCCGCAAGAAAACTTGAAAATTTCAAGGCAAAGTCACCCCTCGACTGGAAAATATAAAACCTTGAATATCTCGGAAACGGAGGCAGCTAGAGGGTCCAAACTTGCACTTTTTCAAATGGCTGTAACTCGAAAACTACGGCAGCTAGAGAGTTGATTTTGGTCTAAAAATGCAGCTTGTACCATGCCCTAAAAACCAAAAATAGGATTCCGGAACAAAACCCGCAAGAAAACTTGAAAATTTCAAGGCAAAGTCACCCCTCGACTGGAAAATATAAAACCTTGAATATCTCGGAAACGGAGGCAGCTAGAGGGTCCAAACTTGCACTTTTTCAAATGGCTGTAACTCGAAAACTACGGCAGCTAGAGAGTTGATTTTGGTCTAAAAATGCAGCTTGTACCATGCCCTAAAAATCAAAAATAGGATTCCGGAACAAAACCCGCAAGAAAACTTGAAAATTTCAAGGCAAAGTCACCCCTCGACTGGAAAATATAAAACCTTGAATATCTCGGAAACGGAGGCAGCTAGAGGGTCCAAACTTGCACTTTTTCAAATGGCTGTAACTCGAAAACTACGGCAGCTAGAGAGTTGATTTTGGTCTAAAAATGCAGCTTGTACCATGCCCTAAAAACCAAAAATAGGATTCCGGAACAAAACCCGCAAGAAAACTTGAAAATTTCAAGGCAAAGTCACCCCTCGACTGGAAAATATAAAACCTTGAATATCTCGGAAACGGAGGCAGCTAGAGGGTCCAAACTTGCACTTTTTCAAATGGCTGTAACTCGAAAACTACGGCAGCTAGAGAGTTGATTTTGGTCTAAAAATGCAGCTTGTACCATGCCCTAAAAACCCAAAATAGGATTCCGGAACAAAACCCGCAAGAAAACTTGAAAATTTCAAGGCAAAGTCACCCCTCGACTGGAAAATATAAAACCTTGAATATCTCGGAAACGGAGGCAGCTAGAGGGTCCAAACTTGCACTTTTTCAAATGGCTGTAACTCGAAAACTACGGCAGCTAGAGAGTTGATTTTGGTCTAAAAATGCAGCTTGTACCATGCCCTAAAAACCAAAAATAGGATTCCGGAACAAAACCCGCAAGAAAACTTGAAAATTTCAAGGCAAAGTCACCCCTCGACTGGAAAATATAAAACCTTGAATATCTCGGAAACGGAGGCAGCTAGAGGGTCCAAACTTGCACTTTTTCAAATGGCTGTAACTCGAAAACTACGGCAGCTAGAGAGTTGATTTTGGTCTAAAAATGCAGCTTGTACCATGCCCTAAAAACCAAAAATAGGATTCCGGAACAAAACCCGCAAGAAAACTTGAAAATTTCAAGGCAAAGTCACCCCTCGACTGGAAAATATAAAACCTTGAATATCTCGGAAACGGAGGCAGCTAGAGGGTCCAAACTTGCACTTTTTCAAATGGCTGCAACTCGAAAACTACGGCAGCTAGAGAGTTGATTTTGGTCTAAAAATGCAGCTTGTACCATGCCCTAAAAACCAAAAATAGGATTCCGGAACAAAACCCGCAAGAAAACTTGAAAATTTCAAGGCAAAGTCACCCCTCGACTGGAAAATAAAATATAAAACCTTGAATATCTCGGAAACGGAGGCAGCTAGAGGGTCCAAACTTTCACTTTTTCAAATGGCCCTACCTCGAAAACTGCGGCAGCTAGAGAGTTGATTTGGGTCTTCAAATGCTGCTTGTACCATGCCCTAAAAACCAAAAATAGGATTCCGGAACAAAACCCGCAAGAAAACTTGAAAATTTCAAGGCAAAGTCACCCCTCGACTGGAAAATATAAAACCTTGAATATCTCGGAAACGGAGGCAGCTAGAGGGTCCAAACTTGCACTTTTTCAAATGGCTGTAACTCGAAAACTACGGCAGCTAGAGAGTTGATTTTGGTCTAAAAATGCAGCTTGTACCATGCCCTAAAAACCAAAAATAGGATTCCAGAACAAAACCCGCAGGAAAACTATCTCGGAAACGGAGGCAGCTAGAGGGTCCAAACTTGCACTTTTTCAAATGGCTGTAACTCGAAAACTACGGCAGCTAGAGAGTTGATTTTGGTCTAAAAATGCAGCTTGTACCATGCCCTAAAAACCAAAAATAGGATTCCGGAACAAAACCCGCAAGAAAACTTGAAAATTTCAAGGCAAAGTCACCCCTCGACTGGAAAATATAAAACCTTGAATATCTCGGAAACGGAGGCAGCTAGAGGGTCCAAACTTGCACTTTTTCAAATGGCTGTAACTCGAAAACTACGGCAGCTAGAGAGTTGATTTTGGTCTAAAAATGCAGCTTGTACCATGCCCTAAAAACCCAAAATAGGATTCCGGAACAAAACCCGCAAGAAAACTTGAAAATTTCAAGGCAAAGTCACCCCTCGACTGGAAAATATAAAACCTTGAATATCTCGGAAACGGAGGCAGCTAGAGGGTCCAAACTTGCACTTTTTCAAATGGCTGTAACTCGAAAACTACGGCAGCTAGAGAGTTGATTTTGGTCTAAAAATGCAGCTTGTACCATGCCCTAAAAACCAAAAATAGGATTCCGGAACAAAACCCGCAAGAAAACTTGAAAATTTCAAGGCAAAGTCACCCCTCGACTGGAAAATATAAAACCTTGAATATCTCGGAAACGGAGGCAGCTAGAGGGTCCAAACTTGCACTTTTTCAAATGGCTGTAACTCGAAAACTACGGCAGCTAGAGAGTTGATTTTGGTCTAAAAATGCAGCTTGTACCATGCCCTAAAAACCAAAAATAGGATTCCGGAACAAAACCCGCAAGAAAACTTGAAAATTTCAAGGCAAAGTCACCCCTCGACTGGAAAATATAAAACCTTGAATATCTCGGAAACGGAGGCAGCTAGAGGGTCCAAACTTGCACTTTTTCAAATGGCTGTAACTCGAAAACTACGGCAGCTAGAGAGTTGATTTTGGTCTAAAAATGCAGCTTGTACCATGCCCTAAAAACCAAAAATAGGATTCCGGAACAAAACCCGCAAGAAAACTTGAAAATTTCAAGGCAAAGTCACCCCTCGACTGGAAAATAAAATATAAAACCTTGAATATCTCGGAAACGGAGGCAGCTAGAGGGTCCAAACTTTCACTTTTTCAAATGGCCCTACCTCGAAAACTGCGGCAGCTAGAGAGTTGATTTGGGTCTTCAAATGCTGCTTGTACCATGCCCTAAAAACCAAAAATAGGATTCCGGAACAAAACCCGCAAGAAAACTTGAAAATTTCAAGGCAAAGTCACCCCTCGACTGGAAAATATAAAACCTTGAATATCTCGGAAACGGAGGCAGCTAGAGGGTCCAAACTTGCACTTTTTCAAATGGCTGTAACTCGAAAACTACGGCAGCTAGAGAGTTGATTTTGGTCTAAAAATGCAGCTTGTACCATGCCCTAAAAACCAAAAATAGGATTCCGGAACAAAACCCGCAAGAAAACTTGAAAATTTCAAGGCAAAGTCACCCCTCGACTGGAAAATATAAAACCTTGAATATCTCGGAAACGGAGGCAGCTAGAGGGTCCAAACTTGCACTTTTTCAAATGGCCCTACCTCGAAAACTGCGGCAGCTAGAGAGTTGATTTGGGTCTTCAAATGCTGCTTGTACCATGCCCTAAAAACCAAAAATAGGATTCCGGAACAAAACCCGCAAGAAAACTTGAAAATTTCAAGGCAAAGTCACCCCTCGACTGGAAAATATAAAACCTTGAATATCTCGGAAACGGAGGCAGCTAGAGGGTCCAAACTTGCACTTTTTCAAATGGCTGCAACTCGAAAACTACGGCAGCTAGAGAGTTGATTTGGGTCTTCAAATGCTGCTTGTACCATGCCCTAAAAACCAAAAATAGGATTCCGGAACAAAACCCGCAAGAAAACTTGAAAATTTCAAGGCAAAGTCACCCCTCGACTGGAAAATATAAAACCTTGAATATCTCGGAAACGGAGGCAGCTAGAGGGTCCAAACTTGCACTTTTTCAAATGGCTGTAACTCGAAAACTACGGCAGCTAGAGAGTTGATTTTGGTCTAAAAATGCAGCTTGTACCATGCCCTAAAAACCAAAAATAGGATTCCGGAACAAAACCCGCAAGAAAACTTGAAAATTTCAAGGCAAAGTCACCCCTCGACTGGAAAATATAAAACCTTGAATATCTCGGAAACGGAGGCAGCTAGAAGGTCCAAACTTGCACTTTTTCAAATGGCTGTAACTCGAAAACTACGGCAGCTAGAGAGTTGATTTTGGTCTAAAAATGCAGCTTGTACCATGCCCTAAAAACCAAAAATAGGATTCCGGAACAAAACCCGCAAGAAAACTTGAAAATTTCAAGGCAAAGTCACCCCTCGACTGGAAAATATAAAACCTTGAATATCTCGGAAACGGAGGCAGCTAGAGGGTCCAAACTTGCACTTTTTCAAATGGCTGCAACTCGAAAACTGCGGCAGCTAGAGAGTTGATTTGGGTCTTCAAATGCAGCTTGTACCATGCCCTAAAAACCAAAAATAGGATTCCGGAACAAAACCCGCAAGAAAACTTGAAAATTTCAAGGCAAAGTCACCCCTCGACTGGAAAATATAAAACCTTGAATATCTCGGAAACGGAGGCAGCTAGAGGGTCCTAACTTGCACTTTTTCAAATGGCCCTACCTCGAAAACTGCGGCAGCTAGAGAGTTGATTTTGGTCTTAAAATGCAGCTTGTACCATGCCCTAAAAACCAAAAATAGGATTCCGGAACAAAACCCGCAAGAAAACTTGAAAATTTCAAGGCAAAGTCACCCCTCGACTGGAAAATATAAAACCTTGAATATCTCGGAAACGGAGGCAGCTAGAGGGTCCAAACTTGCACTTTTTCAAATGGCTGCAACTCGAAAACTACGGCAGCTAGAGAGTTGATTTGGGTCTTCAAATGCAGCTTGTACCATGCCCTAAAAACCAAAAATAGGATTCCGGAACAAAACCCGCAAGAAAACTTGAAAATTTCAAGGCAAAGTCACCCCTCGACTGGAAAATATAAAACCTTGAATATCTCGGAAACGGAGGCAGCTAGAGGGTCCAAACTTGCACTTTTTCAAATGGCTGTAACTCGAAAACTACGGCAGCTAGAGAGTTGATTTTGGTCTAAAAATGCAGCTTGTACCATGCCCTAAAAACCAAAAATAGGATTCCGGAACAAAACCCGCAAGAAAACTTGAAAATTTCAAGGCAAAGTCACCCCTCGACTGGAAAATATAAAACCTTGAATATCTCGGAAACGGAGGCAGCTAGAGGGTCCAAACTTGCACTTTTTCAAATGGCTGCAACTCGAAAACTACGGCAGCTAGAGAGTTGATTTTGGTCTAAAAATGCAGCTTGTACCATGCCCTAAAAACCAAAAATAGGATTCCGGAACAAAACCCGCAAGAAAACTTGAAAATTTCAAGGCAAAGTCACCCCTCGACTGGAAAATATAAAACCTTGAATATCTCGGAAACGGAGGCAGCTAGAGGGTCCAAACTTGCACTTTTTCAAATGGCCCTACCTCGAAAACTGCGGCAGCTAGAGAGTTGATTTGGGTCTTCAAATGCTGCTTGTACCATGCCCTAAAAACCAAAAATAGGATTCCGGAGCAAAACCCGCAAGAAAACTTGAAAATTTCAAGGCAAAGTCACCCCTCGACTGGAAAATATAAAACCTTGAATATCTCGGAAACGGAGGCAGCTAGAGGGTCCAAACTTGCACTTTTTCAAATGGCTGTAACTCGAAAACTACGGCAGCTAGAGAGTTGATTTTGGTCTAAAAATGCAGCTTGTACCATGCCCTAAAAACCAAAAATAGGATTCCGGAACAAAACCCGCAAGAAAACTTGAAAATTTCAAGGCAAAGTCACCCCTCGACTGGAAAATATAAGACCTTGAATATCTCGGAAACGGAGGCAGCTAGAGGGTCCAAACTTGCACTTTTTCAAATGGCCCTACCTCGAAAACTGCGGCAGCTAGAGAGTTAATTTGGGTCTTCAAATGCTGCTTGTACCATGCCCTAAAAACCAAAAATAGGATTCCGGAACAAAACCCGCAAGAAAACTTGAAAATTTCAAGGCAAAGTCACCCCTCGACTGGAAAATATAAAACCTTGAATATCTCGGAAACGGAGGCAGCTAGAGGGTCCAAACTTGCACTTTTTCAAATGGCTGCAACTCGAAAACTACGGCAGCTAGAGAGTTGATTTGGGTCTTCAAATGCAGCTTGTACCATGCCCTAAAAACCAAAAATAGGATTCCGGAACAAAACCCGCAAGAAAACTTGAAAATTTCAAGGCAAAGTCACCCCTCGACTGGAAAATATAAAACCTTGAATATCTCGGAAACGGAGGCAGCTAGAGGGTCCAAACTTGCACTTTTTCAAATGGCTGTAACTCGAAAACTACGGCAGCTAGAGAGTTGATTTTGGTCTAAAAATGCAGCTTGTACCATGCCCTAAAAACCAAAAATAGGATTCCGGAACAAAACCCGCAAGAAAACTTGAAAATTTCAAGGCAAAGTCACCCCTCGACTGGAAAATATAAAACCTTGAATATCTCGGAAACGGAGGCAGCTAGAGGGTCCAAACTTGCACTTTTTCAAATGGCTGCAACTCGAAAACTACGGCAGCTAGAGAGTTGATTTGGGTCTTCAAATGCAGCTTGTACCATGCCCTAAAAACCAAAAATAGGATTCCGGAACAAAACCCGCAAGAAAACTTGAAAATTTCAAGGCAAAGTCACCCCTCGACTGGAAAATATAAAACCTTGAATATCTCGGAAACGGAGGCAGCTAGAGGGTCCAAACTTGCACTTTTTCAAATGGCTGTAACTCGAAAACTACGGCAGCTAGAGAGTTGATTTTGGTCTAAAAATGCAGCTTGTACCATGCCCTAAAAACCAAAAATAGGATTCCGGAACAAAACCCGCAAGAAAACTTGAAAATTTCAAGGCAAAGTCACCCCTCGACTGGAAAATATAAAACCTTGAATATCTCGGAAACGGAGGCAGCTAGAGGGTCCAAACTTGCACTTTTTCAAATGGCTGCAACTCGAAAACTACGGCAGCTAGAGAGTTGATTTTGGTCTAAAAATGCAGCTTGTACCATGCCCTAAAAACCAAAAATAGGATTCCGGAACAAAACCCGCAAGAAAACTTGAAAATTTCAAGGCAAAGTCACCCCTCGACTGGAAAATATAAAACCTTGAATATCTCGGAAACGGAGGCAGCTAGAGGGTCCAAACTTGCACTTTTTCAAATGGCTGTAACTCGAAAACTACGGCAGCTAGAGAGTTGATTTTGGTCTAAAAATGCAGCTTGTACCATGCCCTAAAAACCAAAAATAGGATTCCGGAACAAAACCCGCAAGAAAACTTGAAAATTTCAAGGCAAAGTCACCCCTCGACTGGAAAATATAAAACCTTGAATATCTCGGAAACGGAGGCAGCTAGAAGGTCCAAACTTGCAGTTTTTCAAATGGCTGTAACTCGAAAACTACGGCAGCTAGAGAGTTGATTTTGGTCTAAAAATGCAGCTTGTACCATGCCCTAAAAACCAAAAATAGGATTCCGGAACAAAACCCGCAAGAAAACTTGAAAATTTCAAGGCAAAGTCACCCCTCGACTGGAAAATATAAAACCTTGAATATCTCGGAAACGGAGGCAGCTAGAGGGTCCAAACTTGCACTTTTTCAAATGGCTGTAACTCGAAAACTACGGCAGCTAGAGAGTTGATTTTGGTCTAAAAATGCAGCTTGTACCATGCCCTAAAAACCAAAAATAGGATTCCGGAACAAAACCCGCAAGAAAACTTGAAAATTTCAAGGCAAAGTCACCCCTCGACTGGAAAATATAAAACCTTGAATATCTCGGAAACGGAGGCAGCTAGAGGGTCCAAACTTGCACTTTTTCAAATGGCCCTACCTCGAAAACTGCGGCAGCTAGAGAGTTGATTTGGGTCTTCAAATGCTGCTTGTACCATGCCCTAAAAACCAAAAATAGGATTCCGGAGCAAAACCCGCAAGAAAACTTGAAAATTTCAAGGCAAAGTCACCCCTCGACTGGAAAATATAAAACCTTGAATATCTCGGAAACGGAGGCAGCTAGAGGGTCCAAACTTGCACTTTTTCAAATGGCTGCAACTCGAAAACTACGGCAGCTAGAGAGTTGATTTTGGTCTAAAAATGCAGCTTGTACCATGCCCTAAAAACCAAAAATAGGATTCCGGAACAAAACCCGCAAGAAAACTTGAAAATTTCAAGGCAAAGTCACCCCTCGACTGGAAAATATAAAACCTTGAATATCTCGGAAACGGAGGCAGCTAGAGGGTCCAAACTTGCACTTTTTCAAATGGCTGTAACTCGAAAACTACGGCAGCTAGAGAGTTGATTTTGGTCTAAAAATGCAGCTTGTACCATGCCCTAAAAACCAAAAATAGGATTCCGGAACAAAACCCGCAAGAAAACTTGAAAATTTCAAGGCAAAGTCACCCCTCGACTGGAAAATATAAAACCTTGAATATCTCGGAAACGGAGGCAGCTAGAGGGTCCAAACTTGCACTTTTTCAAATGGCTGTAACTCGAAAACTACGGCAGCTAGAGAGTTGATTTTGGTCTAAAAATGCAGCTTGTACCATGCCCTAAAAACCAAAAATAGGATTCCGGAACAAAACCCGCAAGAAAACTTGAAAATTTCAAGGCAAAGTCACCCCTCGACTGGAAAATATAAAACCTTGAATATCTCGGAAACGGAGGCAGCTAGAGGGTCCAAACTTGCACTTTTTCAAATGGCCCTACCTCGAAAACTGCGGCAGCTAGAGAGTTGATTTGGGTCTTCAAATGCTGCTTGTACCATGCCCTAAAAACCAAAAATAGGATTTCGGAGCAAAACCCGCAAGAAAACTTGAAAATTTCAAGGCAAAGTCACCCCTCGACTGGAAAATATAAAACCTTGAATATCTCGGAAACGGAGGCAGCTAGAGGGTCCAAACTTGCACTTTTTCAAATGGCTGTAACTCGAAAACTACGGCAGCTAGAGAGTTGATTTTGGTCTAAAAATGCAGCTTGTACCATGCCCTAAAAACCAAAAATAGAATTCCGGAACAAAACCCGCAAGAAAACTTGAAAATTTCAAGGCAAAGTCACCCCTCGACTGGAAAATATAAAACCTTGAATATCTCGGAAACGGAGGCAGCTAGAGGGTCCAAACTTGCACTTTTTCAAATGGCTGTAACTCGAAAACTACGGCAGCTAGAGAGTTGATTTTGGTCTAAAAATGCAGCTTGTACCATGCCCTAAAAACCAAAAATAGGATTTCGGAACAAAACCCGCAAGAAAACTTGAAAATTTCAAGGCAAAGTCACCCCTCGACTGGAAAATATAAAACCTTGAATATCTCGGAAACGGAGGCAGCTAGAGGGTCTAAACTTGCACTTTTTCAAATGGCCCTACCTCGAAAACTGCGGCAGCTAGAGAGTTGATTTGGGTCTTCAAATGCTGCTTGTACCATGCCCTAAAAACCAAAAATAGGATTCCGGAACAAAACCCGCAAGAAAACTTGAAAATTTCAAGGCAAAGTCACCCCTCGACTGGAAAATATAAAACCTTGAATATCTCGGAAACGGAGGCAGCTAGAGGGTCCAAACTTGCAGTTTTTCAAATGGCCCTACTTCGAAAACTACGGCAGCTAGAGAGTTGATTTTGGTCTTAAAATGCAGCTTGTACCATGCCCTAAAAACCAAAAATAGGATTCCGGAACAAAACCTGCAAGAAAACTTGAAAATTTCAAGGCAAAGTCACCCCTCGACTGGAAAATATAAAACCTTGAATATCTCGGAAACGGAGGCAGCTAGACGGTCCAAACTTGCACTTTTTCAAATGGCTGTAACTCGAAAACTACGGCAGCTAGAGAGTTGATTTTGGTCTAAAAATGCAGCTTGTACCATGCCCTAAAAACCAAAAATAGGATTCCGGAACAAAACCCGCAAGAAAACTTGAAAATTTCAAGGCAAAGTCACCCCTCGACTGGAAAATATAAAACCTTGAATATCTCGGAAACGGAGGCAGCTAGAGGGTCTAAACTTGCACTTTTTCAAATGGCCCTACCTCGAAAACTGCGGCAGCTAGAGAGTTGATTTGGGTCTTCAAATGCTGCTTGTACCATGCCCTAAAAACCAAAAATAGGATTCCGGAACAAAACCCGCAAGAAAACTTGAAAATTTCAAGGCAAAGTCACCCCTCGACTGGAAAATATAAAACCTTGAATATCTCGGAAACGGAGGCAGCTAGAGGGTCCAAACTTGCACTTTTTCAAATGGCTGTAACTCGAAAACTACGGCAGCTAGAGAGTTGATTTTGGTCTAAAAATGCAACTTGTACCATGCCCTAAAAACCAAAAATAGGATTCCGGAACAAAACCCGCAAGAAAACTTGAAAATTTCAAGGCAAAGTCACCCCTCGACTGGAAAATATAAAACCTTGAATATCTCGGAAACGGAGGCAGCTAGAGGGTCCAAACTTGCACTTTTTCAAATGGCTGTAACTCGAAAACTACGGCAGCTAGAGAGTTGATTTTGGTCTAAAAATGCAGCTTGTACCATGCCCTAAAAACCAAAAATAGGATTCCGGAACAAAACCCGCAAGAAAACTTGAAAATTTCAAGGCAAAGTCACCCCTCGACTGGAAAATATAAAACCTTGAATATCTCGGAAACGGAGGCAGCTAGAGGGTCCAAACTTGCACTTTTTCAAATGGCCCTACCTCGAAAACTGCGGCAGCTAGAGAGTTGATTTGGGTCTTCAAATGCTGCTTGTACCATGCCCTAAAAACCAAAAATAGGATTCCGGAGCAAAACCCGCAAGAAAACTTGAAAATTTCAAGGCAAAGTCACCCCTCGACTGGAAAATATAAAACCTTGAATATCTCGGAAACGGAGGCAGCTAGAGGGTCCAAACTTGCACTTTTTCAAATGGCCCTACCTCGAAAACTGCGGAAGCTAGAGAGTTGATTTGGGTCTTCAAATGCTGCTTGTACCATGCCCTAAAAACCAAAAATAGGATTCCGGAACAAAACCCGCAAGAAAACTTGAAAATTTCAAGGCAAAGTCACCCCTCGACTGGAAAATATAAAACCTTGAATATCTCGGAAACGGAGGCAGCTAGAGGGTCCAAACTTGCACTTTTTCAAATGGCCCTACCTCGAAAACTGCGGAAGCTAGAGAGTTGATTTGGGTCTTCAAATGCTGCTTGTACCATGCCCTAAAAACCAAAAATAGGATTCCGGAACAAAACCCGCAAGAAAACTTGAAAATTTCAAGGCAAAGTCACCCCTCGACTGGAAAATATAAAACCTTGAATATCTCGGAAACGGAGGCAGCTAGAGGGTCCAAACTTGCACTTTTTCAAATGGCTGTAACTCGAAAACTACGGCAGCTAGAGAGTTGATTTTGGTCTAAAAATGCAGCTTGTACCATGCCCTGAAAACCAAAAATAGGATTCCGGAACAAAACCCGCAAGAAAACTTGAAAATTTCAAGGCAAAGTCACCCCTCGACTGGAAAATATAAAACCTTGAATATCTCGGAAACGGAGGCAGCTAGAGGGTCCAAACTTGCACTTTTTCAAATGGCCCTACCTCGAAAACTGCGGCAGCTAGAGAGTTGATTTGGGTCTTCAAATGCTGCTTGTACCATGCCCTAAAAACCAAAAATAGGATTCCGGAACAAAACCCGCAAGAAAACTTGAAAATTTCAAGGCAAAGTCACCCCTCGACTGGAAAATATAAAACCTTGAATATCTCGGAAACGGAGGCAGCTAGAGGGTCCAAACTTGCACTTTTTCAAATGGCCCTACCTCGAAAACTGCGGAAGCTAGAGAGTTGATTTGGGTCTTCAAATGCTGCTTGTACCATGCCCTAAAAACCAAAAATAGGATTCCGGAACAAAACCCGCAAGAAAACTTGAAAATTTCAAGGCAAAGTCACCCCTCGACTGGAAAATATAAAACCTTGAATATCTCGGAAACGGAGGCAGCTAGAGGGTCCAAACTTGCACTTTTTCAAATGGCCCTACCTCGAAAACTGCGGAAGCTAGAGAGTTGATTTGGGTCTTCAAATGCTGCTTGTACCATGCCCTAAAAACCAAAAATAGGATTCCGGAACAAAACCCGCAAGAAAACTTGAAAATTTCAAGGCAAAGTCACCCCTCGACTGGAAAATATAAAACCTTGAATATCTCGGAAACGGAGGCAGCTAGAGGGTCCAAACTTGCACTTTTTCAAATGGCCCTACCTCGAAAACTGCGGAAGCTAGAGAGTTGATTTGGGTCTTCAAATGCTGCTTGTACCATGCCCTAAAAACCAAAAATAGGATTCCGGAACAAAACCCGCAAGAAAACTTGAAAATTTCAAGGCAAAGTCACCCCTCGACTGGAAAATATAAAACCTTGAATATCTCGGAAACGGAGGCAGCTAGAGGGTCCAAACTTGCACTTTTTCAAATGGCCCTACCTCGAAAACTGCGGCAGCTAGAGAGTTGATTTGGGTCTTCAAATGCTGCTTGTACCATGCCCTAAAAACCAAAAATAGGATTCCGGAACAAAACCCGCAAGAAAACTTGAAAATTTCAAGGCAAAGTCACCCCTCGACTGGAAAATATAAAACCTTGAATATCTCGGAAACGGAGGCAGCTAGAGGGTCCAAACTTGCACTTTTTCAAATGGCCCTACCTCGAAAACTGCGGAAGCTAGAGAGTTGATTTGGGTCTTCAAATGCTGCTTGTACCATGCCCTAAAAACCAAAAATAGGATTCCGGAACAAAACCCGCAAGAAAACTTGAAAATTTCAAGGCAAAGTCACCCCTCGACTGGAAAATATAAAACCTTGAATATCTCGGAAACGGAGGCAGCTAGAGGGTCCAAACTTTCACTTTTTCAAATGGCCCTACTTCGAAAACTACGGCAGCTAGAGAGTTGATTTTGGTCTTAAAATGCAGCTTGTACCATGCCCTAAAAACCAAAAATAGGATTCCGGAACAAAACCCGCAAGAAAACTTGAAAATTTCAAAGCAAAGTCACCCCTCGACTGGAAAATATAAAACCTTGAATATCTCGCAAACGGAGGCAGCTAGAGGGTCCAAACTTGCACTTTTTCAAATGGCTGTAACTCGAAAACTACGGCAGCTAGAGAGTTGATTTTGGTCTAAAAATGCTGCTTGTACCATGCCCTAAAAACCAAAAATAGGATTCCGGAACAAAACCCGCAAGAAAACTTGAAAATTTCAAGGCAAAGTCACCCCTCGACTGGAAAATATAAAACCTTGAATATCTCGGAAACGGAGGCAGCTAGAGGGTCCAAACTTGCACTTTTTCAAATGGCTGTAACTCGAAAACTACGGCAGCTAGAGAGTTGATTTTGGTCTAAAAATGCTGCTTGTACCATGCCCTAAAAACCAAAAATAGGATTCCGGAACAAAACCCGCAAGAAACCTTGAAAATTTCAAGGCAAAGTCACCCCTCGACTGGAAAATATAAAACCTTGAATATCTCGGAAACGGAGGCAGCTAGAGGGTCCTAACTTGCACTTTTTCAAATGGCCCTACCTCGAAAACTGCGGCAGCTAGAGAGTTGATTTGGGTCTTCAAATGCAGCTTGTACCATGCCCTAAAAACTAAAAATAGGATTCCGGAACAAAACCCGCAAGAAAACTTGAAAATTTCAAGGCAAAGTCACCCCTCGACTGGAAAATATAAAACCTTGAATATCTCGGAAACGGAGGCAACTAGAGGGTCCAAACTTGCACTTTTTCAAATGGCTGTAACTCGAAAACTACGGCAGCTAGAGAGTTGATTTTGGTCTAAAAATGCAGCTTGTACCATGCCCTAAAAACCAAAAATAGGATTCCGGAACAAAACCCGCAAGAAAACTTGAAAATTTCAAGGCAAAGTCACCCCTCGACTGGAAAATATAAAACCTTGAATATCTCGGAAACGGAGGCAGCTAGAGGGTCCAAACTTGCACTTTTTCAAATGGCCCTACCTCGAAAACTGCGGCAGCTAGAGAGTTGATTTGGGCCTTCAAATGCTGCTTGTACCATGCCCTAAAAACCAAAAATAGGATTCCGGAACAAAACCCGCAAGAAAACTTGAAAATTTCAAGGCAAAGTCACCCCTCGACTGGAAAATATAAAACCTTGAATATCTCGGAAACGGAGGCAGCTAGAGGGTCCAAACTTGCACTTTTTCAAATGGCTGTAACTCGAAAACTACGGCAGCTAGAGAGTTGATTTTGGTCTAAAAATGCAGCTTGTACCATGCCCTAAAAACCAAAAATAGGATTCCGGAACAAAACCCGCAAGAAAACTTGAAAATTTCAAAGCAAAGTCACCCCTCGACTGGAAAATATAAAACCTTGAATATCTCGGAAACGGAGGCAGCTAGAGGGTCCAAACTTGCACTTTTTCAAATGGCTGCAACTCGAAAACTACGGCAGCTAGAGAGTTGATTTGGGTCTTCAAATGCAGCTTGTACCATGCCCTAAAAACCAAAAATAGGATTCCGGAACAAAACCCGCAAGAAAACTTGAAAATTTCAAGGCAAAGTCACCCCTCGACTGGAAAATATAAAACCTTGAATATCTCGGAAACGGAGGCAGCTAGAGGGTCCAAACTTGCACTTTTTCAAATGGCTGTAACTCGAAAACTACGGCAGCTAGAGAGTTGATTTTGGTCTAAAAATGCAGCTTGTACCATGCCCTAAAAAACAAAAATAGGATTCCGGAACAAAACCCGCAAGAAAACTTAAAAATTTCAAGGCAAAGTCACCCCTCGACTGGAAAATATAAAACCTTGAATATCTCGGAAACGGAGGCAGCTAGAGGGTCCAAACTTGCACTTTTTCAAATGGCCCTACCTCGAAAACTGCGGCAGCTAGAGAGTTGATTTGGGTCTTCAAATGCAGCTTGTACCATGCCCTAAAAACCAAAAATTGGATTCCGGAACAAAACCCGCAAGAAAACTTGAAAATTTCAAGGCAAAGTCACCCCTCGACTGGAAAATATAAAACCTTGAATATCTCGGAAACGGAGGCAGCTAGAGGGTCCAAACTTGCACTTTTTCAAATGGCTGTAACTCGAAAACTACGGCAGCTAGAGAGTTGATTTTGGTCTAAAAACGCAGCTTGTACCATGCCCTAAAAACCAAAAATAGGATTCCGGAACAAAACCCGCAAGAAAACTTGAAAATTTCAAGGCAAAGTCACCCCTCGACTGGAAAATATAAAACCTTGAATATCTCGGAAACGGAGGCAGCTAGAGGGTCCAAACTTGCACTTTTTCAAATGGCCCTACCTCGAAAACTGCGGCAACTAGAGAGTTGATTTGGGTCTTCAAATGCAGCTTGTACCATGCCCTAAAAACCAAAAATAGGATTCCGGAACAAAACCCGCAAGAAAACTTGAAAATTTCAAAGCAAAGTCACCCCTCGACTGGAAAATATAAAACCTTGAATATCTCGGAAACGGAGGCAGCTAGAGGGTCCAAACTTGCACTTTTTCAAATGGCTGTAACTCGAAAACTACGGCAGCTAGAGAGTTGATTTTGGTCTAAAAATGCAGCTTGTACCATGCCCTAAAAACCAAAAATAGGATTCCGGAACAAAACCCGCAAGAAAACTTGAAAATTTCAAGGCAAAGTCACCCCTCGACTGGAAAATATAAAACCTTGAATATCTCGGAAACGGAGGCAGCTAGAGGGTCCAAACTTGCACTTTTTCAAATGGCCCTACCTCGAAAACTGCGGCAGCTAGAGAGTTGATTTGGGTCTTCAAATGCTGCTTGTACCATGCCCTAAAAACCAAAAATAGGATTCCGGAACAAAACCCGCAAGAAAACTTGAAAATTTCAAGGCAAAGTCACCCCTCGACTGGAAAATATAAAACCTTGAATATCTCGGAAACGGAGGCAGCTAGAGGGTCCAAGCTTGCACTTTTTCAAATGGCTGTAACTCGAAAACTACGGCAGCTAGAGAGTTGATTTTGGTCTAAAAATGCTGCTTGTACCATGCCCTAAAAACCAAAAATAGGATTCCGGAACAAAACCCGCAAGAAAACTTGAAAATTTCAAGGCAAAGTCACCCCTCGACTGGAAAATATAAAACCTTGAATATCTCGGAAACGGAGGCAGCTAGAGGGTCCAAACTTGCACTTTTTCAAATGGCCCTACCTCGAAAACTGCGGAAGCTAGAGAGTTGATTTGGGTCTTCAAATGCTGCTTGTACCATGCCCTAAAAACCAAAAATTGGATTCCGGAACAAAACCCGCAAGAAAACTTGAAAATTTCAAAGCAAAGTCACCCCTCGACTGGAAAATATAAAACCTTGAATATCTCGGAAACGGAGGCAGCTAGAGGGTCCAAACTTACACTTTTTCAAATGGCTGTAACTCGAAAACTACGGCAGCTAGAGAGTTGATTTTGGTCTAAAAATGCAGCTTGTACCATGCCCTAAAAACCAAAAATAGGATTCCGGAACAAAACCCGCAAGAAAACTTGAAAATTTCAAGGCGAAGTCACCCCTCGACTGGAAAATATAAAACCTTGAATATCTCGGAAACGGAGGCAGCTAGAGGGTCCAAACTTGCACTTTTTCAAATGGCCCTACCTCGAAAACTGCGGCAGCTAGAGAGTTGATTTGGGTCTTCAAATGCTGCTTGTACCATGCCCTAAAAACCAAAAATAGGATTCCGGAACAAAACCCGCAAGAAAACTTGAAAATTTCAAGGCAAAGTCACCCCTCGACTGGAAAATATAAAACCTTGAATATCTCGGAAACGGAGGCAGCTAGAGGGTCCAAACTTTCACTTTTTCAAATGGCTGTAACTCGAAAACTACGGCAGCTAGAGAGTTGATTTTGGTCTAAAAATGCAGCTTGTACCATGCCCTAAAAACCAAAAATAAAATTCCGGAACAAAACCCGCAAGAAAACTTGAAAATTTCAAGGCAAAGTCACCCCTCGACTGGAAAATATAAAACCTTGAATATCTCGGAAACGGAGGCAGCTAGAGGGTCCAAACTTGCACTTTTTCAAATGGCTGTAACTCGAAAACTACGGCAGCTAGAGAGTTGATTTTGGTCTAAAAATGCAGCTTGTACCATGCCCTAAAAACCAAAAATAGGATTCCGGAACAAAACCCGCAAGAAAACTTGAAAATTTCAAGGCAAAGTCACCCCTCGACTGGAAAATATAAAACCTTGAATATCTCGGAAACGGAGGCAGCTAGAGGGTCCAAACTTGCACTTTTTCAAATGGCCCTACCTCGAAAACTGCGGCAGCTAGAGAGTTGATTTGGGTCTTCAAATGCTGCTTGTACCATGCCCTAAAAACCAAAAATAGGATTCCGGAACAAAACCCGCAAGAAAACTTGAAAATTTCAAGGCAAAGTCACCCCGCGACTGGAAAATATAAAACCTTGAATATCTCGGAAACGGAGGCAGCTAGAGGGTCCAAACTTGCACTTTTTCAAATGGCTGTAACTCGAAAACTACGGCAGCTAGAGAGTTGATTTTGGTCTAAAAATGCAGCTTGTACCATGCCCCAAAAGCCAAAAATACCATTCCGGGCGACAACCTGCGAAAAACCCCGAAAATTTCATGGCAAAGTGACCCCTCGACTGCCAAATATAAAAGTGCCTGTAACTTCGTTATTTGAGCAGCTAGAGGGGTCAAACTTGCACTTTTTCAGAAGTCTCCATCTCCAAAACCACGGAGGCTAGAGACTTGAATTTTAGCTTCAAATGCAGCCTGAACCCTGCCCCAAAAACCAAAAAAACCATTCCGGACGAAAACCTGCGAAAAACCCCGAAAATTTCATGGCAAAGTGACCCCTCGACTGCCAAATATAAAAGTGCCTGTAACTTCGTTATTTGAGCAGCTAGAAGGGTCAAACTTGCACTTTTTCAAAAGGCTCCATCTCCAAAACCACGGAGGCTAGAGACTTGAATTTTAGCTTCAAATGCAGCCTGAACACTGCCCCAAAAACCAAAAAAACCATTCCGGACGAAAACTTGCGAAAAACCCCGAAAATTTCATGGCAAAGTGACCCGTCGACTGCCAAATATAAAAGTGCCTGTAACTTCGTTATTTGAGCAGCTAGAGGGGTCAAACTTGCACTTTTCAAATGGCTCCATCTCCAAAACCTCGGAGGCTAGAGACTTGAATTTTAGCTTCAAATGCAGCCTGAACCCTGCCCCAAAAACCAAAAAAACCATTCCGGACGAAAACCTGCGAAAAACCCCGAAAATTTCATGGCAAAGTGACCCGTCGACTGCCAAATATAAAAGTGCCTGTAACTTCGTTATTTGAGCAGCTAGAGGGGTCAAACTTGTACTTTTTCAAAAGGCTCCATCTCCAAAACCACGGAGGCTAGAGACTTGAATTTTAGCTTCAAATGCAGCCTGAACCCTGCCCCAAAAACCAAAAAAACCATTCCGGACGAAAACCTGCGAAAAACCCCGAAAATTTCATGGCAAAGTGACCCCTCGACTGCCAAATATAAAAGTGCCTGTAACTTCGTTATTTGAGCAGCTAGAGGGGTCAAACTTGCACTTTTTGAAAAAGCTCCATCTCCAAAACCACGGAGGCTAGAGACTTGAATTTTAGCTTCAAATGCAGCCTGAACCCTGCTCCAAAAACCAAAAATACCATTCCGGACGAAAACCTGCGAAAAACCCCGAAAATTTCATGGCAAAGTGACCCCTCGACTGCCAAATATAAAAGTGCCTGTAACTTCGTTATTTGAGCAGCTAGAGGGGTCGAACTTGCACTTTTTGAAAAAGCTCCATCTCCAAAACCACGGAGGCTAGAGACTTGAATTTTAGCTTCAAATGCAGCCTGAACCCTGCCCCAAAAACCAAAAATACCATTCCGGACGAAAACCTGCGAAAAACCCCGAAAATTTCATGGCAAAGTGACCCGTCGACTGCCAAATATAAAAGTGCCTGTAACTTCGTTATTTGAGCAGCTAGAGGGGTCAAACTTGCACTTTTTCAAAAGGCTCCATCTCCAAAACCACGGAGGCTAGAGACTTGAATTTTAGCTTCAAATGCAGCCTGAACCCTGCCCCAAAAACCAAAAAAACCATTCCGGACGAAAACCTGCGAAAAACCCCGAAAATTTCATGGCAAAGTGACCCGTCGACTGCCAAATATAAAAGTGCCTGTAACTTCGTTATTTGAGCAGCTAGAGGGGTCAAACTTGCACTTTTTCAAAAGGCTCCATCTCCAAAACCACGGAGGCTAGAGACTTGAATTTTAGCTTCAAATGCAGCCTGAACCCTGCCCCAAAAGCCAAAAATACCATTCCGGACGAAAACCTGCGAAAAACCCCGAAAATTTCATGGCAAAGTGACCCCTCGACTGCCAAATATAAAAGTGCCTGTAACTTCGTTATTTGAGCAGCTAGAGGGGTCAAACTTGCACTTTTTGAAAAAGCTCCATCTCCAAAACCACGGAGGCTAGAGACTTGAATTTTAGCTTCAAATGCAGCCTGAACCCTGCCCCGAAAACCAAAAAAACCATTCCGGACGAAAACCTGCGAAAAACCCCGAAAATTTCATGGCAAAGTGACCCCTCGACTGCCAAATATAAAAGTGCCTGTAACTTCGTTATTTGAGCAGCTAGAGGGGTCAAACTTGCACTTTTTCAAAAGGCTCCATCTCCAAAACCACGGAGGCTAGAGACTTGAATTTTAGCTTCAAATGCAGCCTGAACCCTGCCCCAAAAGCCAAAAATACCATTCCGGACGAAAACCTGCGAAAAACCCCGAAAATTTCATGGCAAAGTGACCCCTCGACTGCCAAATATAAAAGTGCCTGTAACTTCGTTATTTGAGCAGCTAGAGGGGTCAAACTTGCACTTTTTGAAAAAGCTCCATCTCCAAAACCACGGAGGCTAGAGACTTGAATTTTAGCTTCAAATGCAGCCTGAACCCTGCCCCAAAAACCAAAAATAACATTCCGGACGAAAACCTGCGAAAAACCCCGAAAATTTCATGGCAAAGTGACCCGTCGACTGTCAAATATAAAAGTGCCTGTAACTTCGTTATTTGAGCAGCTAGAGGGGTCAAACTTGCACTTTTTCAAAAGGCTCCATCTCCAAAACCACGGAGGCTAGAGACTTGAATTTTAGCTTCAAATGCAGCCTGAACCCTGCCCCAAAAGCCAAAAATACCATTCCGGACGAAAACCTGCGAAAAACCCCGAAAATTTCATGGCAAAGTGACCCCTCGACTGCCAAATATAAAAGTGCCTGTAACTTCGTTATTTGAGCAGCTAGAGGGGTCAAACTTGCACTTTTTCAAAAGGCTCCATCTCCAAAACTACGGAGGCTAGAGACTTGAATTTTAGCTTCAAATGCAGCCTGAACCCTGCCCCAAAAACCAAAAAAAAACCATTCCGGACGAAAACCTGCGAAAAACCCCGAAAATTTCATGGCAAAGTGACCCCTCGACTGCCAAATATAAAAGTGCCTGTAACTTCGTTATTTGAGCAGCTAGAGGGGTCAAACTTGCACTTTTTCAAAAGGCTCCATCTCCAAAACCACGGAGGCTAGAGACTTGAATTTTAGCTTCAAATGCAGCCTGAACCCTGCCCCAAAAACCAAAAAAACCATTCCGGACGAAAACCTGCGAAAAACCCCGAAAATTTCATGGCAAAGTGACCCCTCGACTGCCAAATATAAAAGTGCCTGTAACTTCGTTATTTGAGCAGCTAGAGGGGTCAAACTTGCACTTTTTCAAAAGGCTCCATCTCCAAAACCACGGAGGCTAGAGACTTGAATTTTAGCTTCAAATGCAGCCTGAACCCTGCCCCAAAAGCCAAAAATACCATTCCGGACGAAAACCTGCGAAAAACCCCGAAAATTTCATGGCAAAATGACCCCTCGACTGCCAAATATAAAAGTGCCTGTAACTTCGTTATTTGAGCAGCTAGAGGGGTCAAACTTGCACTTTTTCAAAAGGCTCCATCTCCAAAACCACGGAGGCTAGAGACTTGAATTTTAGCTTCAAATGCAGCCTGAACCCTGCCCCAAAAGCTAAAAATACCATTTCGGACGAAAACCTGCGAAAAACCCCGAAAATTTCATGGCAAAGTGACCCCTCGACTGCCAAATATAAAAGTGCCTGTAACTTCGTTATTTGAGCAGCTAGAGGGGTCAAACTTGCACTTTTTCAAAAGGCTCCATCTCCAAAACCACGGAGGCTAGAGACTTGAATTTTAGCTTCAAATGCAGCCTGAACCCTGCCCCAAAAACCAAAAAAAACCATTCCGGACGAAAACCTGCGAAAAACCCCGAAAATTTCATGGCAAAGTGACCCCTCGACTGCCAAATGTAAAAGTGCCTGTAACTTCGTTATTTGAGCAGCTAGAGGGGTCAAACTTGCACTTTTTCAAAAGGCTCCATCTCCAAAACCACGGAGGCTAGAGACTTGAATTTTAGCTTCAAATGCAGCCTGAACCCTGCCCCAAAAACCAAAAATACCATTCCGGACGAAAACCTGCGAAAAACCCCGAAAATTTCATGGCAAAGTGACCCCTCGACTGCCAAATATAAAAGTGCCTGTAACTTCGTTATTTGAGCAGCTAGAGGGGTCAAACTTGCACTTTTTCAAAAGGCTCCATCTCCAAAACCACGGAGGCTAGAGACTTGAATTTTAGCTTCAAATGCAGCCTGAACCCTGCCCCAAAAACCAAAAATACCATTCCGGACGAAAACCTGCGAAAAACCCCGAAAATTTCATGGCAAAGTGACCCCTCGACTGCCAAATATAAAAGTGCCTGTAACTTCGTTATTTGAGCAGCTAGAGGGGTCAAACTTGCACTTTTTGAAAAAGCTTAATCTCCAAAACCACGGAGGCTAGAGACTTGAATTTTAGCTTCAAATGCAGCCTGAACCCTGCCCCAGAAACCAAAAATACCATTCCGGACGAAAACCTGCGAAAAACCCCGAAAATTTCATGGCAAAGTGACCCGTCGACTACCAAATATAAAAGTGCCTGTAACTTCGTTATTTGAGCAGCTAGAGGGGTCAAACTTGCACTTTTTCAAAAGGCTCCATCTCCAAAACCACGGAGGCTAGAGACTTGAATTTTAGCTTCAAATGCAGCCTGAACCCTGCCCCAAAAGCTAAAAATACCATTCCGGACGAAAACCTGCGAAAAACCCCGAAAATTTCATGGCAAAGTGACCCCTCGACTGCCAAATATAAAAGTGCCTGTAACTTCGTTATTTGAGCAGCTAGAGGGGTCAAACTTGCACTTTTTCAAAAGGCTCCATCTCCAAAACCACGGAGGCTAGAGACTTGAATTTTAGCTTCAAATGCAGCCTGAACCCTGCCCCAAAAACCAAAAAAACCATTCCGGACGAAAACCTGCGAAAAACCCCGAAAATTTCATGGCAAAGTGACCCCTCGACTGCCAAATATAAAAGTGCCTGTAACTTCGTTATTTGAGCAGCTAGAGGGGTCAAACTTGCACTTTTTGAAAAAGCTTAATCTCCAAAACCACGGAGGCTAGAGACTTGAATTTTAGCTTCAAATGCAGCCTGAACCCTGCCCCAAAAACCAAAAATACCATTCCGGACGAAAACCTGCGAAAAACCCCGAAAATTTCATGGCAAAGTGACCCCTCGACTGCCAAATATAAAAGTGCCTGTAACTTCGTTATTTGAGCAGCTAGACGGGTCAAACTTGCACTTTTTCAAAAGGCTCCATCTCCAAAACCACGGAGGCTAGAGACTTGAATTTTAGCTTCAAATGCAGCCTGAACCCTGCTCCAAAGACCAAAAAAACATTCCGGACGAAAACCTGCGAAAAACCCCGAAAATTTCATGGCAAAGTGACCCGTCGACTGCCAAATATAAAAGTGCCTGTAACTTCGTTATTTGAGCAGCTAGAGGGGTCAAACTTGCACTTTTTCAAAAGGCTCCATCTCCAAAACCACGGAGGCTAGAGACTTGAATTTTAGCTTCAAATGCAGCCTGAACCCTGCCCCAGAAACCAAAAATACCATTCCGGACGAAAACCTGCGAAAAACCCCGAAAATTTCATGGCAAAGTGACCCCTCGACTGCCAAATATAAAAGTGTATAGTTTGCCATAAGATAGTCATGTCTTTTAAGATACAGTCGCTATGGCATTTTTTTTTTGCTGCTACTTTTTACTTACTTTTTTTTTTAATTTTGATATTTTTTGACAAATTAAACTATGGCACTACAGCGATAGAACTCACATTAATAGGAATTGTTCCAAGCAAACTATTTACTATCATTTGGAAGATAAGTAACCCATATGATACGATGACGATTCTTCCATACGATAAATTTATCGATATTTGTAGCTTTTTTAAATTTTCTAGTCTAGTTAGCGCAACGGTTAGCACTATTGACTTGCAAACATGGGAACCTGGTTCGAATCCTACAAATATCAGTTGTAAAAAAAAGGATGAGAAGTAAATACAATATGTATGATAAAAAAAGGATTAAGATCAACCTAATAAAAAAAAACTATTATAATTTTTATACCCTAGACTTTTAGTATAGGGTATATTGTTTTTGTCACGACGGAAATATGTAACACCTTAAAGGAGGCTCCGGAGGTATAGCAATGTGTATATATAAATGATCAGCGTCACCTCCTGATTCGATTTAGCCATGTCTGTCTGTCTGTCTGTCTGTCTGTCTGTCCCTCTGTCTGTCTGTCTGTCTGTCTGTCTGTCTGTCTGTCCGTCTGTCTGTCCGTTCGCACGATAACTTTCGATAGAATGAAGCTAGGGCCATGAAATTTTGGTCAAATGTTGGTAGTATGATCTAGTTGGATGGTATTGAAATTGGTCATAATCTGGCCAAGAGAACGCCTACCTCCCCTACATATGTAAAATATTTAAATGTATCTATAACTCCCGATTAAAAAATCATGAAAAGCTCTAGCTTTGGTATATTACTAGTGAGGGTATTCTTATACTCTCCTGGGAAAATAAAATCGATCAGTTGAAAACTAACGGTAATTTTCTTACAAAGAGCCCCGTACTACCGTACTTTTCTGGTTTTTTGTCTATAACTCTTGAACCAATTGACGTAGACACCTGATTTTTGGCATGTAACAATGAAGCTGCTTGAGTTTTAGTAAGTTGGGCATAATCAGATCAAAGGAACGCCTACCTCCCCTACAAAATTACACAAAGTAAATATTATTTTAATTACGATAACTTTCGATAGAATGACACTAGCGAGTTGAAAATTTGGCAGAATGTTGGTAGTGAGATCTAGTTAGTTGTTATTGAAAATGTGTAAGATCCGACCCAAGGAACCCCTACCTCCCCTAGAAATGAAACTTAAAATAAGCGATAACTAACGACAAAATAAAGCTAGCGACTTGAAATTTTGGCCAAATGTTTGCAGCGGGATCCAGTTGGCTGATATTGGAAATACGTAAAAGTCGACTAACGAAACCCCTACTTCCCCTATAAATGAACTTCAAATAAGCGATAACTTTCGATAGGGTGAAGCTAGAGACTTGATTTTTTTTAAATGTTTGTAGGGTGATCTAATTAGTGATGTGTGATAATGATGGGCCAGATCCGACCCAAGGAACCCCTACCTCCCCTAAAAGTGAAACTTCAAATAAGCAATAACTTTCTATAGAATAAAGCTAGCGACTTGAAAAATTCGACAAATATTTGTAGAATGTGTTAGTTCATTGAGTTTGAGAATGGTCAAGGTCCTCCTGAATGGGTCTCAACCTCCCCTATAAACTGGCCGTATAGGAAACTCACTTTTAATGCAAATGGTCGTTGCCAATTGGTACTTTCGGTATCACCACTAGGTCTGTACAAGTCTAGGGTATATACGCTTCGGACTCCGGGCCGAAGCTTCGCTTCGGCCTGGTTTTATATATGATTCGAATGGCCGATCGTCATAAAACTTCACCAGTGTGTTACTTTCGAGAAGAGCAAATGGCGTTAACTGAATTTCTACTGTCCAGAACCTCTTCCTTCCTCCCTGGGATGGCAAGGGGATCAAAAAACAACTTAAAAATTTCTTCGAGCGGGACCCGTAACGCTCAACATGAAAATGTTTATTATTAATTTACCAAATGTGATAGGAATTTCTTACCACATGTTTTTTTTTACAAAACTCTCGGATTTATTTATTGTAAAATAATTTAAAAACCTCTTAGCACCGCCTGAAATATTGGAGACATTTTTAAGGCTTTGCTCAAAACTAATGTGTAGGTTGCGGCTCGTAGTGGTGGAAATGGCACATCAAATGCCGCTTCTCACAATGCATTGTAAATTCACTGTTAATTAAGGGGTAAAACTACTCTAGAGAACCCCTTTTTCATGATTTTTCGTAAGTAAGTAAATTAAAAAATACCAAATCCGCTTATGGTAGTATATTGTATAACTCAAAAAGTAAAAAAAAAATAATTTTTTCCAAAATGGCGGCCACAGGACCCCGTATTCGGCTGTTGTGTGATCCACCTTTAAAAAGTTACCGGTAACTTTTCTCTCGAACGGTCACTCCTAGAACAAAAAACTAAATTTTTTCTTGAAGTGCATACTAATAGCTAGTGAAGTACGTAGGAGATTTCTTAAAAGTAATTTTTAACAAAATGGCACTGTTTTGAAAAACAAAACGATTTTCGACAAAAAATTTAACCGTAAATTGTTTATAAAATTAAAAATTAACAATTATTAAAAAAATCCCTACGTACTTCACTAGATTTTGGTATTTCAAAGTTACTGTCAAAATTTCAAATGGATCCATGCACTCGTCCCAAAATAATCTTACCGATAAGCTTAAAAAACGTGATTTTGAGAAAAACGCGTTTAAAGTTTTTGTAGCTGTTAAGTAGTCAAAAATATTCAGTTATCTTTAATCTTCGATGCCTGCGCCGTACATAAGCGTCTTATGAGCGACATCTATTGGCCCTCTTTGAAACTATAAATACCTCACGTGATGTAGGTAACAAGACTACTTATTATCCCGAGTGGTACATATATCGGAGCAGCTGCGCCCAGCGGCGCATGATTCACCGACAACGTGCGCGGGGCTCTGGGACGCGGTGCAGCAAAGTCACTCAGTTAGCCCTTTAGAAATTTTTCCACGCTATAAAACTACCGACATCTCATTTTTACGACCCTAAAGTACAATTTAAGCCAATAAAGAAAAGATAGATTTTTTGAAAATCCTAGAGTAGTGTTACCCCTTAAATACAGATACATTGGTAACCCTTGTTCACTTAAAGTACGATTGATGCACCGCTCCTTACTGTCAATAGACTGGTAATGCATTGTTGACTCATTGCTAATGCGATCTAAACGTCACGGTACTATGACCGTTAACTGACTGTTAGCAGAACAGAATGTTGATGCGTAGTTAACATACTCTCAGTGAATTCTTAACTTGCTGTTAATGCACTCTTAATGTGTTGCTAATGCACGGTTAATGTGCTGTTAATGCAGTGTTAACATACTGGTGCACTGTTTTCAGATTGTTAATGCACTGTTAACAGACTGTTAATGTACTGTTATTGCACTACTAATGGACTGTTAATGCACTCTTAACATAATGTTAAGAAAATGCTAATGTACCATTAACATACTTGGCTAGGTTTCATTTTATGCCCAACAAGGTCCTTTTCTCCTGACCAGGCAACTTAAAATGCCAACAACAGTAGTCCAATGCATGCGCCTCATCACTTCCCAGATATATAACACCCATCTTGCCTACACAAAAAAAAATTAGGATTCAATTTCAATATTTTTGGGGTTACATAAAAGTCCGATCCAAAAATGAATTAAATTTCAATACATACTGTTTGATAAAAACCAATGCAATGAACTGATGTATTTAATTATAAGTGAGTCAAGATTAAATATTTGAGATTCACACAAATTATATTTTAATACGAAAATACTAACATTTTAATATCGAAAATATTTACTTGAAATTCTTTATAATTAAATAATAAGACAGCGGCGGATTCAATTGTAATACGGGCTCTGTTACTTTTAAAATAGTCCGCGATTACTTTCTAATATTTCCGGAGATTTCATTTTAGTGGATTATACTATTTAATTGGAATATTTTGTGTGATTCATTGTAATATGTTTTGTATATTAGCTATTTATAACTTGGGAAATAATGAAAAGACATTTTGTTTTTGTCTATGGACGTGACTTGACCCCGTGATTTACCCATATGCTGAGACATCAGACTGACGCCTCAAAGCACTGAGCTACCGGTTACTACTCTCTATTAAAGTCTAATAGCTAAGTCGATTTGTCCATGCAACGAAAGCACGAGTACTAAATGTAATAACAAAAATATTAAAATTGAATACGGAATACATTTGCGTTTTAATCCAACTCTGTATTAAACTGTAACTAAGTGGATTGATTCACTTATTGGACAAACTCCTAGATGTTTGTTTAACAAACAAACTATGGCTCGTTTTCTCAATGTCCGATTAAACTCTTTGTTATCTAAGAGGGACACAAATTAATCGAAGCTATAAACAACGCGATAAGCATTTTCGTTTTCTCATACGTCTCATACAAATTACTAAACCATAAAGTATGGAACTTGTCTCAGACCACAATTACGGCAAAATCAGCTGATTTTCTTGTCAGAATTCTACCGTCCACGAATCTATTTTGTATTAGTACGGTCTCTCGACATATGCATTTGCAGCTGAGGTTGTTGCAAATTCTCTTCAGAGGAATGAATTTCCAGGAACTGTGCTCTTTATGGCCACTCATTGTTTTCATTTGAATTTGCAAAAGTGAACAGTTCTAGCTGTCAAAATCTCAGCATCCGGTATCAGGTGTTGGGTTTTTGTTTAGGATAAATTTTCAACCGGAAACCAGGAGTTGGGTTTGTTTTGGATAAAAGATTAATCGAAGGCTTGGGGACGGTTACGTTTAACCGATTAGTAACACAGAACAGATATTGAGAAAATCAAATTGTGCTAAATGACAGTTTATTCTTAAGATAAATTTTAATCGGACATTGAGCAACCGGCCCTATACCACATCAATTACATACCCAAAATATGCCCCCAGTACTCCACCCTACATATAAATCCAATGTCTCATTCTTGTACATGCAAGTGAATCTCCTTTAGGATCATGTCCCTTTCACGATAGTTTTTTAGGGTTTTGTAGTAAAACAAAACCCTTATGAAATCGGTCATGCATCCGTCTGTCTGTCTGTCTGTCTCTCTGTCCATGAAATATCTCACGAACCGCTGAAGCTAAATGTATGAAATTTGGTGAAAATATGTAGAAGTACTATAATTCTCCGGAGGAAGGGATGCGTCGTAATAGGTAAACTTTGAGGGGGGGGGGGGGGGGGTCCCCATAGAGGGGAAATCAAGGTCGAATTTTTTTTTCATTGGGTATTGGCAAGTGGGGTATCGTAAGAAAGGTACCGTTGAGTACATTCCATTTCCTTCAAATTTGAAGAAAGGGGAAAGAGGGAAGGGGGAAAATATGTGATCCGAGTTTGTCCCCCCTCCCCCCTTGCATTTCGAAACCGTTATACCTAGAGATATAAAAATTTACAGAAAAGCGGCATTTTACTAACATAGAAAGCATAAAATAATAGAATTTCAAAATCTCATCAAAAAAGGTTAATACAATAATAATACATTTCTACTTTTGCAGTTAGCACACCTCTGCACCCCTTAAGCACACCCGAGGTCAAAAGTATTGCTGGCCGATGATAACCAACACCATAAGCAATAATGTCTCTACGTTTCATTACAACCGCATAATATTTAATAATAGTACATTCACTTAAAATTAGGCATTTTTACACTATTCATTCAAAAAATACACCTACCGGCTTCAAAGGTGCGAGTACTACTTGCGTGTTGTTTTTCGTAGTGCGAATTGCAGTTATTGTTACATATTATGGTTAATTACATTTATGAAACGGTAAAGATTGGTAGGGGGCGATGTGTTGTAATTGACCAACTATAACGGGCGGGGGAGGGGGGTGGGGCGAAATTAATGTCAAATTTTGTCTATCGACTAATACAGGCAAGTCGGGTGTTGTGAGAAAGGGAATGTTGAGTACATTTTATTTTTGGCATTTACTTTAAATTTGATGAAAGGGGAACAGTGAGGGAGGAGAAAATATTAGATCGTAATTTGTCAACCCTTGCATTTCGAGACCGTAACACTTAGAAAAATGAAAACTTTCAGTAAGGTGGGTTCCGAATAGTATATAAATCGGGTAATAATGGAATTTGTATATCTCCTCAAAATAGGTTAATAATAGTTTATTTCCATAATTACAGTTAGCGCATCCCTGCATCCCTTAAACACGTCCGAGATCAAAAGTACTGATGGCCAAGGATAACCAACACCATAGGCAGTAATACGTTCTAAGTTTCATTACAATGACGTAATATGATTGGGCATTTAAAATACTATATGATGGGTCAGACATTTCTATTATCGTTTTTTTTTATACATCTAAGTGGTACCAAGAAGAGCAAGGAGCCGATACTTACATACCAAAATAAGTATTTGCTACAAAACCCTCGGACTGCGGGCGTAGCCCTCTATATTCCGGTTTCATTTTTTGTTGGATTTCTCTGTCGCTTTTTATATGAATAGCCTCCCAATAAACATTTTCAAATTAAAAAAAACTGGGATAGTACATTGGCTCCCGCACCCACCTGATTTGATAAGTTGGATTCCTTCCAAGTCCAACATCTACATCAAAGTGGAATTGGACTGCATTTGACTTTACCCGTTTCCAGCCGCAATCCCTAAAATATGCATGGGATCACCGAAATTAATTTGTATTTTATTACAAAAAAATTATCGTCGTCACATCGCATTGAATGACAACAAACGTGTCAAGTCATAACGACAAATTATTGTCTTGTCATCTTTCCGATCCATAATATAGTTTGTGGTCAGTATCTTATGCCAGGTAAATATTATTGTATTAGAGATTATCTAATGAGTCAAATTGATCCTCTTATAAATGGCAAGTCACTTTTCACATCCTATTAAATTCTGCAATGAATTTTCAGATATCTGAAGACTGAAAAGTATTCAAGGTACGCTAGGAATAAGAATACCATACAGTACTTTACACAAATTATTAAATTCAATTATCATTAATGACTAATGTATCATATAGATGCTACACACGGAACAAGCCTATTGCGTTGATTTCTTTCATTACTGATTAATCCTTAATCTCTCCAGTGGGGCATGGGCCCATTAGCATCTCTATATCACGTTCTTTTGGCATATAAATTTCGAATGCTGCAATTGCTAGCATAGACCTCCTATGCATAAAGTCGTCTTTTAATGACAAGCTTGGAACGCTCTGGGAGTGCTAACACTCGTAGTACCCACAGCCACAGGTAGTATTTTATTTTATCAACGTGCAAAGGCAATGAACCCCTGGGGCCCTATCAGGTAATTCGATTCGATTCGAATCGCTTTGGAAAGGGTAAAAATGGTACCATGTAACTCAAAAACGAATTTGTCCATTTCAATAATCATCAAGTTTACCAAAATAAATATTTCATTCGAAGCGAATACTCGATGATTTTTGGTATTGGTAATTCGTTTTTGGGGTTACACGGTACCATTTTCATCCCTCGAAAGCAATTCGATTCATATCAAATTACACATCATTATAGAGCCCCCGATAAATATATAAGGGTAAAATAAGATTTAAGCTAGGAAAAAAATAGCCCAAGACCATTTGTTTTGGTTTTTTTTTATACCCTAGACTTCTAGTATAGGGTACATAAATATTGTTTTTGTCACGACGAAAATATGTAACACCTTAAAGGAGGCTCCGGAGATATAGCAGTGTACAAATATAAATGATCAGGGTCACCTCCTGATTCGATTTAGCCATGTCTCTCTGTCTGTCCGTTCGCACAAGAAACTATTTTGTTAATAACTTCTTTTTCAAGGGTGAACAAACGAAACTTTTTCCTGGGCAAACGGTAATCCGCGACGGCCAAACTAAGTGCCCAGCTTGCACTTCAAAATTATCCTTTAAGGAGCCAAATTAAGGATATAAGTATTCGCAGCCCAAAAAAATTTAATTCTTTAATAACTTTTTTTGCAAGGGTGGGCAAACGAACCTTTTTCCTGATAATGCACGATGAGCAATTGAACTGTTCAGGTTTCACTACAAAATTATCCTTTACGGAGCCAAATTAATGATATAAGTATTCGCAAAAAATTTAATTCTCTAATAACTTTGTTTGCAAGGGTGGGCAAACGAAATTTTTTCCTGGGCAAACGGTAATCCGCGACGGCCAAACTAACTGCCCAGCTTGCACTACAAAATGATCCTTTAAGGAGCCAAATCAACAGTACAACTATAACCAACCTAAAACAAATTGTCTGCTTATAACTTTTTTTACAAAGGTGGGCAAACGAAACTTTTTCCTGAGAAAACTATGTTCCACCATGGGCAAAAGAACTGCCCAACTTACGACCACAAATTGTCCTTTAAGGAGCCAAAGTGTGGAAAGTGGCGCCCAGCTGGGATCAAAATACTTATTTTTTTATCAAAAGAGTTGGAGGGATGGGCAAACGAAACTTTTTCCTGGGCAAACGATAGTGCACGATGGGTAATCGAACTGATGAGTTTGCACTACTAAATTATCCTTTAAGGAGCCAAATTAAGGATATAAGTACTCGCAACCCAAGAAATTTAATTCTCTAATAACATTTTCTGCAAGGGTGGACATCCAAAAATTTTTACTGGGCAAGCGAGGGCTTATAATGGGCCGGGCAATTTAAATAAAATTTTAGCGAAGTGAGGGTGTATAATGTGGCGCCCAATGTGGGATGAAAATTTTTATTTTTTGAATTAAAAAAACTTGAGGGGTGGGCAAACGAAAATTTTGGGTGGGCAATCCTGGCCTAACGTTTGGTAAACGAAATAGCGAAAAAAAAATCCCAATTTTGGAAAAAATAATTTCGTAGTTTTTTACAATTTGAAAAAAAAAAAGTATTTTGCTAATAACTTTTTTTGTAAGGGTGGGCAAACGAAAAATTTTCCTAGGAAAACGTGGGCCTACGATGGGCAAACGAACTGCACAATTTAAATTTGAAAAATGGAATGTGACGGTGCCAACTTCACAGAGCTAAAAATATGCGTGCAGACATAGCCATTCCGACATTGATCGCTAATGTTTCTTACTATATAAATTGGTTACGCTCATGACTTATTTTGTTTCGACCTCGGTGATGCAATACGTAACAAGAGTTGCCATCGGCGGCTTTGAAATTTTATATTGTTTTGTAGATGACACTCGCTGCGATAATGTTGGTCACTGGCCCAAACATATAAGCGGAAAACGAAGGTGCAAATTGTGCATTAAAGCGTATTCTCGAATAATGTGTCGAAAATGTAATGTCGCTCTATGCCTGAATAAAGACAGAGAATGCTTCTATTCATACCATATTAAATTAAAATATTTCTCACAAAACTACATTATATTTTACATACGTCATTTCCTACTTCAGTTTTAAAATAAAACTTGAAATACAAAAATAAATCCTTGATTTCTTTTCTTTTTAATTCTTGATGGCCCGTTATCAACAAAAAATCAACTACGAAGCAGTAGATGCTCATTAGTGTATATTAATTCCCAATGATGCCATATGGCATCATGCCATATTTTGTTAATATGAAAACCTAAAATTTTTTTTTCTTTAAAAAGCTTAACACTAACCTCTATTGAAAAGTAAAAATCGACAAAACAAAAATTTCCGTTCAAAATCCATAATTTGGGAAAGAAAGGGTTAATTACTTTCAGAAGAAAGCAGATATGATGATGAGGTAGAGATTTGATCTCATAATTCGTGTGGCTTGGGTTGAAGCTCTGCTACGAGCAAATATTTTTTTCTAATTTTGACAGCCGCCGGTGAAAACATACATGACCACCTACGAGTCCTTACATCAATATTACTGACGAATTCATCAAGCCGGCTGGAATGAATTCGTCAGTGATACTCATGTAAAGACTCGCAGGTGGTCAAATACATAAGTGATTTGAGTCCCGCGGCTAGAACAATGGTCATGATGCCTTTCACCCGAGCCTGGATAATGAACGCATTGATTTTTTCATTATGACTTGATTAGCAAAGCGATCGAAGTGACTAGGCTTGGCCCACCTTCCCCTACTACGCAAGGAAAAGTAAAATTTGTTAATTGCCTTCACTCTTCCAGGGGCATGAGCGCGTCAACATCTCTAGCATTTCTATGCCTTGTTGACGTTTCGATAGCATATCTACTTTTCGGAAGTGCAGTTGCTAGGGTGCATCTCCTATTCGCGCCTTATTCACACTGACAAGCTAGGAGCACTATGAGAGTTCTAATAGTAATCACATAGGCAGTTTTTGATCGAGCCGTATGGTGATTTTTTTTTTGGGATTTTGTGTTCGGGACTTATGTATATCTCAATTGCCCTAACCCCTTGTGGGGCATAGCGCGTCAACGGTTCCATGTGGCCCAGTTGACGTTTAGTCGGCATACATTAGTTTCGGAGAATGCAGTTGCCAGCATGCACCTCCTGCACATCCATGGCCACGAACGTCGACGTGGACGGGATTCCAACCCGAAACGCCGGTAGTCAAACATAAGACTGATGCCTCAACACACTGCGCTACCGGTCGCCCCATGTATTTATAATAAATGATGTTAAGAATAGGGATGTTATATTTGGTAATCTCGCGTTTGGAGAATTTATACTGCTTATTTCTTCATTTGGAGATTTTATGGTAACCGTTTTTGTACTCACACGCAGTTTCTTCCAAGATAATAAGCGTGACAGGGATTTATCTTCCACACTATTTTATATTTGATTTAATTTTATAATACAATGATAGCCGCGTGTGAACTGAACAATTTTCCCTGACTTCGGTTATCCAAATAATTCAAATTTACGTAAATTCTTGTGAACGCTCACCCATCATTTGCTTCTATGATGTTCAAACATTCGAACGATAACCTATTTACCGAATTTTCAAATCCATCTGATTTCACAAATACCTTCTTACAATCGCTAAATCTTCACTGACAAACAAACCACCCCGTCCCCTATATATTCTGGAACAGATAAAAGAAAAATGCCAATGGGTTCGTCGTAAATGATTTGCTTTTGGAAGATTTATTTTTATAAATAGACATTTACATTTGAAAGTGAGGCAACATATGTCAAAGGATACAAGTTTGCCGGTATTTCGTTCTGACAAATATTTACTAGGATCCATGTTCGCTTCTCAGGCTGATTTTTCTCCTCTCTATGCATTATGTCGTGACTATCCATCCGAAAAAGTCAAATTTGCATTTCATCTACAAATAGGTACACGTTGTAGGTTGTATGCTCCAATGATGTTTTGAAAACTTTTATTCTTCTACAAGTTGACAAGTGTAATGGAGGGTAAAAGTTGGCAAGAACAAATGAAGGAGTGAAGGGCGAGAAGCCGAAAAAGGCAATTACATGATGAAAGGGTGAACGTTGACATTGGAATTACTGGAGGTATTTGAAAGGTATTTAAGGTATTCAGTTTTTCCTAAAAAATATTCATCTACATACATCGACTCATTGACAGCTCCGGTTCGTTCGACGACTAGAGTCTCATGGTTTTGAGATGGCGATGTATAAAAATGAACCCATGTGGTCTGTACAGCAGTCTCTATAGCCTAACCTAACATAGCATCTTTAAATATACAGGAAATTTATTGAAGAAAATATTTTCTTTAAGCTCCAAATAAATCCGAAAAATATGAATATCTTTTGGAAATGGAGGAATCACCGTTGATTTCATTCGATTCAGAGTAACCAAATACTTTAGCAATCAAACTTAAACCGTCAGAAAAGCTTTTTATTTTAAATTTATTTAATATAAAAGCTGATTATATTAACAAAAAACAGTCTGGAAAAGTGTGCATATACGAGTATGGAATTGTGGGGAGCCGAAATTAACCATGGCGAAAACGGCCATTCGAAATAATTCTTATAGATACTAACGTTCTAAACACAAAGTGTCCATCGAAAATAAACGAAATAAGTCATCGATTTAAAATCGAAATAAGACTTGCCAAAAAAAAAAAATCGAAATAGTCCTGTAGTCATCGTGTTCGGTGGCCATGGTCGTTCGGGCAACGACTTGCGATATTAATCAGTGCTCCGGGCTTGTCAGTATAAAGACAGCGCGGATAGGAGGTGCATGCTAGCAACTGCACTTCCGAAAATAGATATGCTACCGAAACGCCAACAAGGCATAGAAATACTAGAGATGTTGACGAGCTCATCCCCCTGGAGGATGGTAGAAATCCCAAATTGACAATAGTGTAGGATGCGGCCCTTGTACCCAGAGCGAGCAAAGCAAGGGTAGTGATCACTCAAGTGCGGAGCGACCGGATTCACAACCCTCAGTATAGCACAGAGTGTGCATGAATAGCTAATTTTGGTTTAGAACGAGCCGCGCTCGTTCTGCACTTAAGGGTTTGAGACCCCTAGTATACGTTTAACTCGCTCAATTTTTGCCTCAAATCGAAATAGCGTATGTGAGGGAAAGCGAAAATAGCCATATACTTACTTTCGTTTTTAAACGAAATCGAATACTGAGTGTGAAACGAAAGTGTCTATGCATGGCCATTTTCGGTTTAAGCCGAAGTTGTCCGTCAAGGGGTAATTTTCAAATGGCTAATTTAATGGTGCCTAGAGTTTCGGTTGGTTTCATTCGATTCAGAACGTTCAAATACATTTGGAACCAACCTAAAGCTTTCATATTATCATTTTATTATTATTATATTATTTAATAAAATATTTAATTAATACAAAAAATTTAGGAAAATGTGATTATCTTTTGAAGTAATGATCGTATGGAATGGCAGATGCTTTCATTCGATTTACTCCTTGGCCCTAACCCCTATTGGGGCATTGTGCGTCAACTATTCTATGTGGCTTAGCTGACGTTACGTTATCATACGAGTAAATCAGTTTCGGACGAAACACGTTGCTAGTGTATACCCACCTACCAAACGGCATTTCTCTGTCATATTTTGCAATCGCAATCGCTTACCGTCCCAACTATGTATGCATGCAGATTATAAAATAACATACCCTCTTCAAAATCTTTCATTTCAATTACTGGAGTCGCGACAATGTAAATTTTCTATCATAACATTCATTGGCACTTCAACTTACTCGTATCCATTTTCCACTGCAAACAAATTTCAAACATGTCACGGCTAATTCCGAGACGATATTCATTTCATCAACTTTAACTCAATTTAATTCCGACAAAAAAAAAAGAAAGGAAAAATAAAGGAAGGAAAGAAATTCCCTAGAAATGACACTCATGAATAATTGATGAAGCGCTTCGTTACGTCTGGACTTGTCGTATGATAGCTTAGCTATCGTCCTGAATACACACATTATCCTCCAACTTTGAATATTAGCCTTTAGCAGAACAACGCTTGTAACAATGGTGTGAAAAAAAGTATCTATTGGATTTGAATCGGAAATTGAGAGAGATCGTCAATATGGAAATATCAATATAATTCAATCAAATAGGACCTGCAAATGGGTAAACATCGGAATGAAAGACAATAAGCTGAATTTTTGCATACACTTTCCTTGTGATTTTCGAAAGATTGGTTAAAAAGTCACATGTAATCACGAAAACGCGTCTTAAGATATTAAAAATTAGGAGAATTCCCTCTATTCGATTAGAGACAATTTTCAAAAAACTCAAGAAATGTCTGCTTTAGGACCTACAAATCCCCCCGCGTGGGTTCTAGGTCCTTACCACCTAAAGCGGAAATGGACTACCTAAAGTAGAAATGCCGCAATTTACGAATTTTAAGAATTCTCTCTAAATGCAATAGAGAGATTTCCCCCAATATTCGCGAAACAGGAATTTTTAACTGACTTTTGAAAAAAAAAATCAGAAACGCAAGTGAAACTTGTCAATTTACTGGGCGTTAGTGAGAACTAGTCGGATACTCAGTCTCAGTTAAATTATGGTAGTTAGCAAAAAATTAACAAAAAAAAAAATCCAATTGTTTTTGGAGTCACCAGTGGACCCATGCAACCACTTGTGTAACTTTTTTATGCGGTTAATTACGGCTTAAGAAACTAAGTACGAAACGATCGTAAAGTCATGACTGCAACAAAACCCTCCTACCCGTAAGGCTGCGCGCATGTTGGCTCACGTTCGCGTGTCGCGTTCACGTGTTTTATGTCAAACGGTTTGAGTCTATCGTTTTCAACCAAAGACGCGAATCTGTCAATATGACAAATGCTATTGTCGTATCAACAAATTGAGTTCATTATTATGCTTTAAAATGGATAATTAGGTAAGAATTGAGTGGCAAAACAAACGACTGGGGAGTAGTAGGATGTGCATAAACACACATTTCATACTAAATTATTGGCGTTAATACACAATAATGAATCCAATTTGGTGAAACGACAACAGCCGAGCATCTATTAAATTGACAGATTCACATCTTTGGTTGCAAACCATAGACTCAAACCGTTTGACATAAAACACGTGAACGCGACACTCGAACGTGTGCCAACTTGCGCGCAGCCTAAATGTTTCAATAAAGTCTGTGTATGTTTTAAGGAGAAATTCGGCCTTTGTCCGCTATTTTAAGGGTTTTTTTTTATTTTAAAATTTATTCGAGTGTCTTGAAGGAGTTTTTTCTTAAAATCTCTTAGTTTTTTCTTTCTCGCGGTTCGCGCGTTCGTTTGATGAGAATCGAAATCACCAGTGCAGCAGAGAAAAAAAAGGTCATTCGCAGTAAAACTGAAACAAATTCGTGAAAATTGACCACGAACAGAGCAGCAGCCGTTGAAGCAATAATCCGGGTCAAAGTCAACTCCGTTGTTTTTTTTTCATCTCGTCCGCGTCGTGGGAGTCGTTTCTTTTCTTTCGTCGCGAATAAATAAATAAAATAAATCCTGACCACTTCGCATCATCGCAGTTATTGCTGGAGATGTTTTGTTGTTCTCTTTTGAAGTATCTAAGGCGTTTCGCGGTTGCGAACTTGTTTCGTCGCTGATTTTTTTTTCGGGTTTCTGAAGGTCCGTTGCATGGTGTCGTCGTGAGTGCGTGAGATAGTGCGGTGTGGAGTTATATGAACTGATTCTAAACGCGTTTTGGATAGTTTAATGCCGGCCACGTGAATCACGCATATTACCAGGATCAGCAAATAAATATCGTGGCGAAATTTCGAAGGCGTGGACGAAGATTTGTCGATGAGATATTGCACCAACGCCGAACATAACCTGCTAATGATCGAATTGCCCCCCCCCTTCCCTTGCATTTTGAGACCGTTATACTTAGAATTATGAAAACTTACAGGAAGGTGGGTTTCGAATAGCATATAAAATGGAAAATAGTGGAATTTGTAAATCTTCTCAGAATAGGTCAATAATAGTTTATTTTTATAGTGACAGTTAGCACACCCCTGCATGCCTTAAACACGTTCGAGGTCAAAAGTACTGATGGTCATCGATAACCAACACCTAAGGCAATAATATGTTCTAAGTTTCGTTACAATCACGTAATATGAATTGGCTTATAAAATGTAAGTGGGTAAGACATTTTAATTATGTTTTTTTTTATCCATCTGAGTGGTATCAAGAAGAGCAAGGAGGCGATATTTATATACCAAAATAAGCGCTTCTTACAAAACCCTCGGATTGCGGGCGTAGCCCTCTATATTCCGGTTTAATTTTTTGTTGGTTTGGGTTACACTTTAACAAAAGTGAATATTAGTTTGGATTTGGTTTTTTTTTTTTTTTTTTTTGAGTTCAATATACATTTCAAAGTGATTAGGTGGCTGTGTCATTATCAATTAGCGGTGTATTGTGCAACATTTAATACAACAGCCATGTGTTTTGTATTGTATCTAATACAAACTAAGATTATCTATTACTTGCTTTCTATATACGAGGGCGGTTCAAATATGATCGAGACAAACGCTGTAGATGGCGCGCCAGTATATTTGAAGGTCACGGCTTGAGTATGTGCTAACTGGGTCCCTTCCCAACTAGCATATTTGGTTCCAAATACGTAGCCTCTTCTCCAGTTTTTCCTTTTAAAGTAGCAATTACGGTGACTCGGCTCGTAATACGGATAATGTTGGCACCAATATGTCACTAAAATAGGGAATGGACCGATTAGTGATTGTTTACACTTTTGCCACAAACCTTGTGTCGTCTCTTGGGACGTCCGAAACTTATACCGCGTATACCTCAAGACATACCTGGTACTTTATTTTAAACCCTTTTCCAATACAAATGTGAATATGTGAATGTGTAAGTTAGGAAGGCGAATGCAATTCAATAAATGCAATACTAATGAGCTGTGTCCTATAAACATGTTAAGTTGTGTTGTTGGCCCTAATATGTATGCTATCCCAGCCGTCAGATGAAGAAATTATTTAATTGATATTATCATTAGAAAACTATTATCTCTTTGGCATACAAATTTGTATGCCAAGGAAATTTCATTGTGAAAGTTGGCATTGTAGTTCGAAAAATTACAACGCCTTTCAAATATTCTTCTTCTGAGGCCCATTAAGAGCCTATGGTCACCTTTAGGCTCATATGACCTGAGAGGGAGAAGGATCTGTCCTGATTGGACGGTTCCCCCTTTAGATATCTTCGTTGGCCTTAGTGCCAAAATTTTGTAGACTGGTTGATGCAGCCCCTATCCCTACACGGGACTTTGTTGTTTTAAGTCTTAGGGAGTTTGGTGCGTAGGTACCCATTTTAGTTTTGTTGGAACTTTTTCGCGGGCTTAGTAGAATATTTCATTTTGAATTACGGAAAGACGTGTGATTAATTTTTTTTTTGTACGATAATGGAGGAGGCCAATGACTGCCGCTTTCAGTCCCACCTCGCTACTCCCGACAGATGAGTTGGTCTGCCAGCACACGTCACGGGCAGTCCTTGGAGAGTAGTTTTTTGATACTCTGGTGTCCTCGGGCCTTTACGGCCATCTCCACCCTCGTCCTCCTGTCCTCATTATTACAGTATACATATGTATAAACAAATATGTATTTGTAATAAAAAAACAACACATTAAATCAAATATGCTTCTTTTTATTAATAATAAAGAGAAGTGGGTTATTGCGAGCCTAAGTCAAAAATGACTTAAACTCAACCTTAAGCCAATTCATCCTCCTGTCACTTGGTTTCGTCCACACCATGAGGAGCTGTCTTAATCTATGGGGAAAGCAGCTCGACCAAGCCAGGGGTTTGTACTCCGACATAAATCGGAATACGTCCCTGAGTGGAATGTTAACACCTTATATAGTGTGAATTACATGACACGAGGGCGAATTTTCATCCAATGAAAAGTTACTGCGTTTATTAACGCATAAGCGTATTTTAATGTTTTTAAGAATAAAGTGGAATGGGTCATTGCGAGTCTAAGTCAAAAATGACTCAAACTCGCTCTCCACTCCCATACAAAAATTATCAGCTTTAAGCCAATTCATCTTCCTGTCACTTGGTTTCGTCCACACCATGGGTTCACTCTTCAGGAGCTTCCTTAATCCATGGGGGAAGCAGCTCGACCAAGCCAGGGGTTTGTACTCCGACATAAATCGGAATACGTCCCTGAGTGGAATGTTAACACCTTATATAGTGTGCATTACATGACACGAATGCGAATTTTCATCCAATGAAAAGTCACTGTGTTAATTCACGCATAAGGGCATTTTAATGTTTTTAAGAATAAATTAGAATGGGTCAAGTCACTTAGACTCGCAATGACCCACGCGAGTCTAAGTCAAAAATGACTCAATCTCGCTCTCCACTACCACACAAAAATTATCAGCTTTAAGCCAATTCATCCGCCTGTCACATGGTTTCGTCCACACCATAGATTCACTCTTCAGGAGCTGTCTTAACCCATGGGGGAAGCAGCTCGACCAAGCCTGGGGTTTGTATTCCGACCTAAATCGGAATACGTCCCTGAGTGGAATGTTAACACCTTATATAGTGTGCATTACATGACACGAATGCGAATTTTCATCCAATGAAAAGTCACTGTGTTTATTAACGCATACGCGCATTTTAATGTTTTTAAGAATAAAGTGGAATGGGTCAAGTCACTTAGACCCGCAATGACCCACGCGAGTCTAAGTCAAAAATGACTCAAACTCGCTCTCCACTCCCACACAAAAATTATCAGCTTTAAGCCAATTCATGCTCCTGTCACTTGGTTTCGTCCACACCATGAATTCACTCTTCAGGAGCCGCCTTAATCCATGGGGGAAGCAGCTCGACCAAGCCAGGGGTTTGTATTCCGACCTAAATCGGTATACGTCCCTGAGTGGAATGTTAACACCTTATATATGAGGATGAATTGGCTTAAAGCTGATAATTTTTGTGTGGAGCGAGTTTGAGTCATTTTTGACTTAGACTCGCAATAACCCACTCCACTTTATTCTTAAAAACATTAAAATGCGCTTATGCGTGAACAAACACAGTGACTTTTCATCTTTTTATTGTTCCAAACATAAATAATAAATAACATAAAGTCATCGCAATTCAAAAGTCAGATTGTAAACAAATTACTCCTTAAATTTCGCCCTCCATAAAAACTGACGACGACACGTCCTAAACTTTTCTCACACTTGAAGGAAGTAGATTTAACATTATTTGGATCTTGTAATCAAAAATCATGCTTTATAAACATCATATCTGGAATAACCTTAACAATTGATTTTTGCAATGCATGATCCTAATTCAAGTTTATTCAACCCAGACTGCAATCCAGATTGCATATTGGCTAATTTAATCCCCAATTTACAATAATTCACAACTTAAGCCCCAATTTGTATGGGGCGAGGAGCAATGCCATCAACATAACTCATCTTAATCTCCAGTAATCCGCAGTACTCCCCAGTAATTCCCAGTTCACCGCAGTAATCCCCAGTGCACCTTAATGCACTCCAGTAGTCCACAGTAGTACACAATAATCACCAGGTACCCACAGTAATCCCCATGTATCCACAATTTTTGAATGGAAGCTCTGGTCTGGAAACCCCATATTCATACTACCATCATTCCTTTGTGAATATCTGCATGATTGAGAGTGCTGAAGGAAAATTTAAATACGATTGACAATGAAAAAGATAATAGTTCATCTATCCTCCAGTAATTTTTTTTTTTGTTAAAAAGAAACTCCACAAATTGCATTCTGCTTTTGTATTTCCGCTTGCAAAAGAACCGGAAAATTATTATCTTTATCTTCAGGTTTTCAAATGATATCAATGGATGATTGTGCTTTGCGTTGTTGGATGTCACAACCATAACAGTAAGTATTGATTCCAATAGAAATGAAGGAAATTAAAAAAAAATAACTGGCGCAACATTCCAATCTGGACGAAGGAAATTACTGATAAGAAATTCTTTTCTGATAGTAAACCTGATAAATATACATTTATGAGAATTAAAAGCATACGGATATTTGTTAAGTTTGACATTCTAAAGCATCAATCACGCGCATTAAAAAAGTTTTTTTTTTTTCCAATTAAAAATTTGTTAAGCAGGAAGCAAAAATATTTATTTTTTGTCAACATCTAATGACCATCTTCGATGATAACTTTCGCCACCCCCGAGCTGTTGCGCGAGTTAATTCAATTATATATTTTTCATTCAGAAAATAAATACAATTTTGTTATTTTGTTCATACACTATCTTTATTCATACGTATCGGTCTTAAGACCGAAACTATTTTCACTATCACATTCCATGAAAACGTTAAAACTGAAAAAAAAACATATCAGCAGAAAATTTCAGATTCCAAACTGCAGTTTGAACTTTTTCCAATTGGGTGTCAAATTGCGCACATTAACTTTTTTCCAGTGATTGAATTTCGTTCAATTTGCTGATTCTGCTGATATGTTTTTATGGAGTGTGGATAATGCAACTCGCGCGGGGAAATGGCCTCCTTTGAACCCTCCGCAACTCTAATTAATCTGTCGTGCCAACCTGTACAGAAGCGAATATATTATAATTTACGATTTTTCACGCCGGTAATTCCGAAATAAATACAGTCTGGGTCTCGATGCCATTCACCGAACAAGTATATTTACCACCTTATTTTAGGTAATACATAATCAGGATACATATTCAAATGAGTATTTAAATTTTCACCTGCAAGACACTCGAAAGTGCTTCCTACCCTTTAGGAATTATCATATCATATAATCATCACCACCAACCATACTATTTTCCGTCAATTTCCTTTTATTCACGGTGACTTACATTCCCATTATAATCTAATGTGACCTCCACTTATTTAAAAGTCACCTACGATATTTTTCGGGAACCTGAAAATCCTCTGGGAAATGGCAAGTCATTAGGAATTAATTTTAGACCGTATTCAAACGTACTCGTGTGTAGTGAATATTCACATACTTACTGTAAAACTTATCGTTATCTCGAATTTATTGCATGTGCCCTTCAACTAGAGTACCCGGAGGACCAAAGAACCTTTTAAAATTCTGTAAAGTGGAAGTCTACGAGTATAATAGATATCCTTGCGGTTGGAAGAAACATAAAACACGAGAGGTCGAAATACAATGTCTACATAATATCTTGGAATTGTTTCGGAGAAGACTAAGTGAAAAATTACCTTAAAATCAGTGAAGCGCAAATTGAACCCAAAAACTTTTTGGTTTTGCACGGTCCTAGCCTATTTGACCATATTCGACGAAAAAGAAGATACATACTTTTTTATTGCACATTATCCTGCTTTGTAACTTTTGAATTTAAATGATGGATACGAGGGATCTAATGTCTTATACATAGGACTTGTGAATGTGCTGAAAATGTAATCCCATGTCAGGGGTAGGTGGTGGTTTGGGTCAATAGGATCGGAATTTCAACAGTTGTTGAGTCTCGTTACAACTTTTCGTAATAGATGTATCTGTTGGCCTCTAATGCGATAATAATGAGATGTAAATTCAAAAACTTTCGTTAGAAGCAAAATATAAAGGACTCTGTTTATCTCTAGACAGGAAGATAATAGTATGTAATGCTATTTTTGCATATAACGACACAAACGAGCGTTCATCAGCACCTTAGGCCCTTCTCAATTTTATACAATTTTATTTTGATCCACTTGCTTTCAATAATCTATGGGAATGGAATCCAGCGGCACATCCGGAGTGGGATCAACACGGGCGAGTGTCGGTGGAAGAAGTTTACCAGCGGCCACCCAACTACAACAACAAAACGCACTTACTGTTAATACCGCCAATACGACATCAACAAGCCCGCTCCTATGTGTCGTCGCAACACCCACCACTGCAGAAGCAACTATGGAGGTGGACCAATGTACCACTGACACCGAATTCACGCGTCAACCATCCCCGCAGAGCCAACGATGGAGCTGGATCAACCACCACCCCGCTCCATATAGATATTTCCATGGGTGTGCCTTTCCTCCAAGGACGATGGCTCAGACTGATAGCCTGAGCATTGGCGTGGTGCAGTCAAACCTTCACCACGCCAAAGCCGCCGCCCGCATGAATTGGATCGGGTACTCCGAGTCACTACGGGAAAAGCTCTCTCTGATAGATAACACAACCTTTGGGTGGCTAGGTCTTGAAAGATTCACCACGAACATCACCAGAGCCATTGTGACAGCATACGAAGAAAATTGTCCCTTAAAGTCCGTCAAAGACAAGAGGGGAGACCGTTTCACTCTCACTGAATACAATAAGAAGATTAGAGATGCCAAACGTCGCAGGTGGATGACTTTCTGTCAGAGTGTCAGCAACACCAACAAAGCTGCTAGACTGCACCGTGTTCTGGCAAAGAAAGGGTCTAACTTAGTTAGCATACTCAAAAAACCGGACGGAAATTCTACGCAAGACTCCGGCAGTACGGCTAAGCTCCGACTGAACACTCATTTTCCTGGGTGTAGAATTGTTGTAGATAATGAATATGACTTGAGGTGCCAAGATATACCTCACAGAGCCAAGCTTACTACCTTGTTAAAACCACTCGATTCCACCACTCGTTTCAATCAGTCATATGGGATAGAGAAAGGTGGGGGGATGGCTACAACTCTCTCCGACCCAACACAATCAAATGGTTCACAGACGGCTCTAAAACGGAAGAAGGTTTCGGTGCATGCATTGTTGGTCCTGAACACCGAGTCTTCATTCCGATGGGTAAAACGCCGTCCGTGTTCCAAGCAGAAATACATGCCATAGAGGTCTGCGCTATGCTGTGCCAAACCGCTGGCTAGTTAAACAGGGACATTGCAATATTTACCGACAGTCATGCTTCCATCAAAGCACTTAGCAGCTTCACTTTAAATTCTAAGTTGGTGCTATCCTGTCAGGAAGTCCTCCATACTGTGGGTTCAACAAACAAACTCACTCTTTACTGGATCCCTGGTCACTCGGGAGTCGAAGGCAATGAGCTAGCAAACCGAGCCTCCAAAGCCCCCTTCCATGGCTCAGAACCTTCTTATGGAATTCCACTCTGCTACTGCAGAAACCAAATAAGAGGCTGGGAAAGTGCTCTTGCCACTTCCCAATGGGAGGCTCTTTCAGGCCTGAGACAGGCCAGGCTGTTCATCTCGGGCTACTCGCGTATTCGTACCTTAGAATTGCTACGGCTGAGCAAAAACAGAGTCAGAATGATTTGTAGAATTTTAATGGGGCACTCGTGTCTGAGGAGTCACCTTAAAACCATGCATATTGTGCAAGATGCTAGCTGCCGCTTCTGCGAGGCTGATGATGAGACTTCAGAGCACATCCTTTGTGAGTACGAAGGACTTGCGGAACGACGCACGGACTGCTTCGGCATAACATTTCCTTTGGCCGAGGACATCCCCTCTATCAAACCTGGCCAGATCAGTCAATTTATCGAGAAAAGTCGGCGAAATCATATGATCTAGTCTTCTCGATAGAATGGGCCTCAGCACAATAGACCCATGGTCGCAGTGCTTGTGGTTTCAACATGATCCACGGCCCTCCCTCCCTATCTATCTATCTAAGTCCTTTATGTCTTATATATCCTTTACGTTCAAAGAATAGGTCGAGTTGGGTATGAAAAATCGTGCTTGGTGGCCGTGGTCGTTCGGTCACCGCTCTACGATACTAATCTAGAGCTCGGAGTTCAAATCACGGCGCGATCAAAAACTGCCTGTGAGTACTAATACAACTCTCACAGTGCTTCGAGCTTATCAGTATAAAGACGGCGCGGATAGGAGGTGCATGATAGCAACTGCACTTCCGAAAAGTAGACATGCTATCGAAACGTCAACAAGGCAAAGAAATACTGGAGATATTGACGCACCCATGCCCCTGGAGGAGTCAAGACAATTAACGTCAACATCATGCTCTCGACCAATGTCATGCCAATTTACTTAATTTCGCGTCTAGGTAGGAAATAACGTCAATGGGATCGCAGTATTAAAGCGAGGAAAAGCAATATATTTCTAAATAAGTTTATTTCTTTTTTAAAACGGAAATAAAGTCAATTGACATTGTCACTTTCGAGATGGATTTAGTCGAGCAAATCTTTCATCAGAGATACATATTTATAGCCGAGGTTTCTCAAATTGAGATTTGATATATTTTCGAAAAAAGAAAATATCAACTTTGGTAGTCGAGATTTCAAAAGTCGACGTACATTTCCTCTCCTAGCACGCAATTTGTCAAGTTTCGGCGCCCTTGTTGTGATTGCGCCCAACGCAAGTGCCTCGGTTGCCTTACTCTTGCTACGCCACTTTATACACATCTTGTCTAGACATCACTTCATAGCCAAGAATGTCCTGTTTCCCTGACGCGCTCCTGCACCAGCACTAAAACGTCACCGGGTGGTACTTATGTATAATCACCTAAGCTATGTATCAAATTTGGTTGATATCGGACCGTGTGAAATGCCTGCCGAAACGATATTAAAAATGAGTTAGGCGATAAACTCTGATTTGAACACAACAGAACATACAGTTGGTTGGGTCGTAACCGAAATTACTGCCAACGGGGCCGTAGACAGTGTCATTCAAGGAAGCCATTTAGCGAATTTGGTTGAGATTGGACCACGAAAAGTGGCCGGGGAAACGCACAGCATTCATCGGACTATCTGCCCGTCCATTATATTTTTATTTGGGGCGGGCAAAACATATGTACATATATGAATTGGCCTATTATAATGCTAGTATATTATAATAGCAAAACCTTTTTTACAACAGTCTCCGCTACACCAAATTTAAATTTTGTAAGCATTCAATCTAATATTTTCAATTAAATCTCCGCTCAAATCCTTTCTCTGGAAAACCCTTAAGTCTCTCCAAATTCGAAACCACATTAGCAGATTCTAAATATTTTCAATCAAAATGTCTTTCAGTTCGGCGCCCGAGCCGCGGGCACCATCCAGACGCTCTGACTTCGCAATACGTAATCCTTTTACGCCACGATATTGATCTTCTCCGTTTTTTCGTGACCATATTTTTCCTCGACCTGACATCGTCGTTAAGTACAAAGCAAAGTCACCGTAAATTACATTAAAGCCACCGACAACGACAAAGCAAAAGGATATGGCGGTTCTGAACGTTTGAGAAAAGTAGCAAAAGGCCTATATACTGGAGTCTGAAGTAGGAAACGGATGGTGGGGGGGGGGGGAAGGATTTACGAAATAGGAATTCAGAAACGAGTGCTGGCGGAAATGTATATACACGAACAGGATGCAATGAAGAAGTCATGATCATGGCACCACAAATCCATGAACGTCGCGATAAGAGCGAAAGGGGTTTCGTTCGTATTATTACTGCTCGTTCGTGATAGTAAAAGTTTATCGAAGTTTTCTTGTTGGGTTGGTGGAATGGAACTCGAAACGTCCCGACCCAATCGCTGTCGCTTCATTGACAAAACTAGAACGGAAGATTGAATGAGGCGGTGGGCCGGAAAAAGTTTATCTAAACTTCTGATTGCAGGCAATAAAACTGTTCATTTTGTGTTTGTGTACATACTTAGTACTTAAGCTAAACACTTCAAAGGAAGGCTCAGTTTTGGTGGATCCAATGATGTCGGAGATAAAATGCGGGAAGCACGAGCATTTATTAAGATAAATGAGATTTCAATGCTGAGTAAAAAGTCGATAAAATGAGAGATTCGATTGTTCTCGGGGCTAAGAGTGGATCTACGTGAATAAATACGAGTACACATTGAAACGTGACTTGTATAATAAATTGGACCATGTACAAAATGCGAGAAAATCCGTTAAAATACATTTTCAAGTATCAATATTCGTGGCTTCTTATTCAGTTCAAAACAATGTCGCAGTGAAGACAGATTTAATAAATTTATCATGTCTATTGTCTCAAATTTATAATTAACAATGTTTTAATTTTACGCTTGGGACACGTGCTTTCTTCTTGGGACTCTAGCAAAAGCATTCCTATAGAGATCTGACAACATTTTCTCATTCGCCACTCCAAGAGATTTATAACGCTTCAAAGGGTATAATCGACTTCTTAACTAACTCGGAGCTCTTCTGACAAGTGCTTTCTTCATTCCACCCTATAGAAGCTCGAATTTTCGCTATTAATTATCTCCCTTAAAGCTCCTCACAAGCAATCAATTTTTTTTCGTCAACAAAAGGGAAACACTTTACACTGTGCCTTAACAATTTCGTGACTATATGCCATCATCTTCAGTGTTGGACGACGAGTACCCCGGAAGAATTTCCCAGGAAAATTCGCACAACCACGTTCCACATATCCAGGGGTTGCTGGTTTTCAATATATGTAGTTACACATATATGTATAATGTGTGTATGTACGGAAATGGTTGTATTAGGGATGAGCATCGAAGGGCAGTTGATGCGGTTTTCAAAATATCGAAGTTTGATGTTCTTACCACCGATGTTTTCATCATCGATGCTCGATGTTTTCACCATCGATGTTCCGGTTTCGATATTTTACAATCATTGTATTATCTTTGATGTTTTCTACCATCGATTTTCTACCTTCGGTGTTTCATCTTCGATGTTTATTCCACCGATGATGGCTTTTATTTATGGTTAAGATGCCATTTCATTAGCACATAAAGTTGATCAATGGCGTCATATATGACATAAAAAAACCGATGATGTTCATCGGCACCCCATGCAAGTACATTTTAATTTTAATCCATTTGCTTCTAAGTCGTCTATGAGTTGCTTTGAAAAATGATGGGAGATACCCATTTCTAGCAGGCGAATTCTAGAATGTACCCATTTTCAGAACTATGTATTCAGAATACCATCATGAGTACTCTATTGCATTCTCATCAATACCCCCAGTTATACGACTCCCGTCTTGCCTAGATATCACTTCATTACCAAGAATGTCCTTTCTGCACATCAAAGGACTTAAAAGCCTTCAATAGTAGTGCATTCGCCTCTACAACCCAGTCATATGATCCCCAGCTTCCTAAGATATGACTTCATTGCCAAAAATTTCTTTTTTTCCACACCAAAGGAATCAAAACGCCTTCAGCAGTAGCCTAGTGTATTCGCCTCAATATCCACAGTCAAATGATTTCCATCTTGTACAGATATCACTTATTGGCAAGAATGTCCTTTTCTCCACACCAAAGCATTCAAAATGCCTTCAGCAGTACTCAAGATCAAGAACATTTACATCAACACCACCAGTCACATGATACCCATCTTGCCTAAATATCACTTCATTGCCAAGAATGCCCTTTTTTCTACACCAAAGGACTCAAAATGGTGTCAGTCATGTCATGACTAAAGAATTAAAAATGCTTTCAAAAGTACTCGACTCCATTGGCCTCATCACTCCGAATCAGGAGATACCCATTTCTACAAGGTTTGGTTTCCGTTTTATTTCATCATAAACACAATCCTTATTTTCTGATGCACACATACAGGAGTTCCAAAATATCACCGTAGGGTACTAATAATGACAAAAAAGCTGAGTACAAGATTTGGTCGAAATCTGACAAATGGAAATGCAAGGACTTGGGCGAGTAACTCTGTTGTAAACAAAATGGAATATGCAGTTAGTCCAGTCGATGATCAAAATTATGGCCAGCGATTTGTACTTGGGTGAAACAAGGAACCTACACACCAAATTCGGTTAAGATCTGAACACGGCAAGTCCCTACAAACGAACAAACGAACAAACGAACAAACGAACAAACGAACAAACGAACAAACGAACAAACGAACAAACGAACAAACGAACAAACGAACAAACGAACAAACGAACAAACGAACAAACGAACAAACGAACAAACGAACAAACGAACAAACGAACAAACGAACAAACGAACAAACGAACAAACGAACAAACGAACAAACGAACAAACGAACAAACGAACAAACGAACAAACGAACAAACGAACAAACGAACAAACGAACAAACGAACAAACGAACAAACGAACAAACGAACAAACGAACAAACGAACAAACGAACAAACGAACAAACGAACAAACGAACAAACGAACAAACGAACAAACGAACAAACGAACAAACGAACAAACGAACAAACGAACAAACGAACAAACGAACAAACGAACAAACGAACAAACGAACAAACGAACAAACGAACAAACGAACAAACGAACAAACGAACAAACGAACAAACGAACAAACGAACAAACGAACAAACGAACAAACGAACAAACGAACAAACGAACAAACGAACAAACGAACAAACGAACAAACGAACAAACGAACAAACGAACAAACGAACAAACGAACAAACGAACAAACGAACAAACGAACAAACGAACAAACGAACAAACGAACAAACGAACAAACGAACAAACGAACAAACGAACAAACGAACAAACGAACAAACGAACAAACGAACAAACGAACAAACGAACAAACGAACAAACGAACAAACGAACAAACGAACAAACGAACAAACGAACAAACGAACAAACGAACAAACGAACAAACGAACAAACGAACAAACGAACAAACGAACAAACGAACAAACGAACAAACGAACAAACGAACAAACGAACAAACGAACAAACGAACAAACGAACAAACGAACAAACGAACAAACGAACAAACGAACAAACGAACAAACGAACAAACGAACAAACGAACAAACGAACAAACGAACAAACGAACAACCAACAAACGAACAAACGAACAAACGAACAGAATGCATCGGCCTCTACGCCATTTCATTATATGTTTATATGGAACGAGCCAAAAATATGACATTTTTGTTGTGATGAGAAATGTATGCCATGTTGCCATATAAATTTGTCTGTGACACTTGTATGACATTTGTGTGTCAAATATATTTGACAAGATTGAAATATTTATATGTTAATGTAATAGCACCTAATGCGCTTTTTTTTTTATCTCGAACATGTTTTTCTTTCTACGCTTAGGTTTAGGTAAGTTAGGAATGACACAACACACTTAGAACACCGTTGTGATGGGTTTAATCATTTAATCAGGCGTAGCTAACAAAGGAAACTAAAGGACTTATTGACATGTCCGGTCATCCAAATCCCCGAAAAAGAAGGATCCAAGAATCTTATACCTCCTTACAGCTAAGGCAGACCAGGTACAAAGAAGATGGGAAGTACTCTCCTCCTCATCCTCGTCACCGCAACTCCTCCAAATATCCCTATAAGCAAGTTGGAGTCTTTGGACGCGTTCGTCTATCAGACAGTGTCTGATGTCTGATAACTCCCTTCAACACGTTGATGTGCTTTCTTTCTATTGACCTAAGTTTGGAAGAGTGAACAGGATCGATACTAGACCACATCAGTAATGTTATTTGGCATACGTGCTGATGCTACTCCATCCAGTGTTAGCGCTGCTAACCGCATCAGCCATGGCTGCCTGTAAAATGTTAATTGCCTGTAAAATTAACATTTTACAGGCAGTCAAACGCATTTTCATTTCGTGAGGCTCCAACACAATCCCTCTAGTCCCTGCTCGAGCAAGCCCGTCAGCCAAGCAATTGCCAGCGAAACCGGCGTGACAAGGAATCCAGAACAACACAATGATGAAGAATTTCCCCAGGCATTCTTCCACCAACGTGGATAGGCGGAAACCTCATTGCGAGCTGACTATCTGTGTATATAATGACGTCTCTAGAGGTTATACAGTGACGTTCCAATTCTAACCATGTCAAAACCTTTGATATCGCCGAGACCTTCGCCTGGGAAACGCTGCAGTGATCCGGTTAACGAAGTTAAATATAGACTTTCACCGGTACCTACTTTTTCGTCAGTAATAGAGCCATCCGTATAGAAGTCAATAGATCCCGTCCTGCGGGGACGGTATCTACCCAGCGACTCCCCGAAAGAATCAGTCTTGTAAAGTTCTTTCCGGATGCAGGCTTAGGAGACGTGTAGTCGGTCGTTATAGGAATATCCAGGTTGTTGAGAATAGTTGAGTGGCACTTAACACCACTGCCCATTAATATAAAGCCGACAAACTTAGTATAAAATTTTGAATTTCGCAGTATATATGTATGCGTAAGACTTGCAATTCATATATCACGTACGCATTTAGAACGAATGTATTATAAGTGTGAATTGACAGGAAAATGTGCGAATAAAACAAAATCGATGCAAATCCACAAGGACATTAGTGAGAAAAGGATGCCAACAAAACAAAATATTTTTCCGCTCTCGGTAACCAATAACAACACGACTCCCTGTAGTTAGGCATAGCTAATACATACAAAAAATTACAAATTTCTCACTTATACAGTGACAAATGTAGCAATATGACAGCTACAGCGTTACTTTTGAGTTAGTATTAGTTCCCCATTCCTCTCTCAGCCCACTATGAGTATCCTTTTCTAATTAATGTATTTGAATGCAAGGATTTATTGACTACTAGTTGATATATTTGCACCTAAAATTAATGTGTTCCCCTCTCAAAAAATCAACGTTTTATTCGAAGTCTGTCGGCTTTTACATTATTGGGCAGTGCTTAACACTACCCACTAACTAGGGTCACGAAGGCGAATGGCCGTAATTGATTCGATCTTTTTTTTCGATAAAGAACATCGATATTTCTATTTCGTTGTTTAACTCTAGGCGGTATGTAACTGACGTACTACTTATTGAATATCCTTCTTTACGAAATAGTATCCCGAATAACATGCATGACAGCAATGATTGCTTAGTGTGTACAAATGGTCGATAATAAAGGAGAACATAGTACGCTACTTAGAACTTTAGATGAGCAACAAACAGTATTATTTGTTAGTACGACTTGGAGTACGTTATCCGTTCGCGACATTGAAAAAAGGACAACAAGTTGTTAGGATAGCATGAAATAGGTAACAAAGTCATCACAATGGAGAATTAAGGGTGTCTATAAATTACTAGCATGAGAAGGATGTACCTTTTATGGCCTTAGTAGAATAGTATAGAATTAAGGACGATTTGCCTGTCTAGAGTTAATTGAAAATGCTAAGGCATGAAGGAATACATTTTTAATTATTTATACATATTTTTGTTAACTACTGTTTGTACGTATTCCGTTCAGCAAAGTTGCGGATATTGGGGTTCGTTTAAAATATGCAATTTTCAGGAATACGTATAGTAATTTTGATAAAATATATTGAAAAGTTTAGGAGGAAGGTGCTGGTCTGAAATAAACGAGTCTTAAACACTTAATATTCTCAGGGATAATCGCCTCGAAATGGTTTCAAGTTTCAGAAAAAAAGAAAGACAGATTGGAGTCGTCGTTCAGATGCCCATTCTGTGCTTACTTACTCGCAAGTATAATCAAAGCTATGATGGATCGCCAACTAAAAAAAACTCACTCGCCTTCTACTTCCTTTAGATTAGTAATAAACCATTTGCCCTACCCCCTCTCCCCTCCCTCTGCAAATAGGCTGGGAATGTTATATTAGATCTGAACTACTAGTAGATTTAAGATTCGTCTTGCTAGGCACACAATCGTCACGTTGTTGGCGCATGTAGCGCTATTTGAGTGTATTTTTTTCAATCGTCGTCTGCGATCGAGGAAGAGAAGTGTCTAGCAAGACGAAACTTTATAAAGGACGAAGAAAGTCACGTCAGAGCGGATGGGTCTACCATATACATCGAATCGAATCTCTGACGTGAATTTCAACGCGACTCAATCGAAGCCTGTCCCAACCCATGGTTGTGAAAGGAGAAGGGAAGCATAGCTGTAGCCTGAATGGCTGGGTCACACCTAAGCGTCTAAGGTCAGTAGGGTGTCACGCCCACGCGGTCGCACCTGGGTCCGGGTGTAATGGGACCCTCGGCCTCTGGTTTCGTACCACCAACAGATCACTACTCATCAGGTGCTGCTTCGATCTGCCGGTGGGAGCAGCACTACCCGACCATAATATGGTTCATTACACACTGACGACCACGCAAACGTTTAACGGATTAGCTTTTCGGATCCTGGAATAGACGCTTTTGAGGAGCTTCTGAATCCAACATCCACCGTCCCCAAACAAGAAGCCCAAATCGAAGGCGTTATTATTGATCATAGCCCCATTACACTTCCTCCGACAGCAGACGAAGTTGATCTCGCCTTGCGGTCACTTAAACCAAATAAAGAGCCAGTCTCTGACGAGATTCCAGCTTAGCTGTTAAAATCCGGTGAAACGGGTCTATTAAATGCCATACACCAACTATTTCTGAGAATCTGGGAGGACGAGGTTATCCCAGACGATTCGCGCAGAAGCATCATCTGTCCCACCTAGAAAAAGGAAGATAAACTTCGGTGTAGAAATTTCAGAGGCATTTCATTAGTCGTTACGTCCTACAGAATATTGACGAAAATCCTGGAGAATTCAATAAAACCGTACGCCAAACGAATCATTGGTGAGTATCAAGGCGGTCTTAGACCTGGTAGCTCCACTACTGATCAGCATTTTACAGTTAAGTTAATTCTAAAAAAGTGCCGGGAGTATAACGTTTACGTGTACCAGATCCTTGTCGACTTTAAAGAAGCATACGACAGTATCGATCGTGGTGTACTGTACAGCATCATGCTGCAATCTGGTAAACCAGAATAACTAGTACGACTATCAAAGATGACGATGACCAATTCCGTCTCACCGGTCAGGATCCAGAACAGGTTGACTGATACTTATCGTACGTATACCTAGCACTGGTATACGTTATTCAGGCTATGAATATGGACAACAGCAAGACGCTACTCATCAAGTTGACTCAATTGGCAGTGTACGCCGACGACATCAACATCATGTCCTGAAGATTGGCCGACGCGGAAGAGCTTCTGCATACGCTCGATACCGCTACAAAAGAAGTTGGACTACGTATCAACGAGGGTAAAACTAAAATAATGATACAATCGATGACAAGGACATCTGCACAATCGAGTATCAATGTGGAGGACCTCAACATAGAGCTCGTGAACGACTTCATACACAAATTGTCAAGGGACTGCAACGAAACTGACGTAATCAAGCGACGGATACAATTATCTAATAAGACTTTTATCTCATTTCTCCCCAAATCGAAGCATGTGCACAGAAAAACGAAGCTCCGCGTGTACAAAACCATTATACGATCAGTGCTATGCTATGGCTGCGAAGCATGGACCCTAACTCAAGCCTCCGGAAACATGCTAGACACATTTGAGCGTAGGGTTCTGCGGCGAATTTTCGGGGCTGTTTGCGATCGAGATGGATGGCACATCCGGTACAACCATGAGTTTTATGAACTGTACGATGAGCTGGAAGTTGCGAAAATTGTCAAACTACTACGACTTCAATGGGCAGGGCATGTACAACGAATGAACGACGATCGCATGCCAAAGAGAGTAATGAAAGCAGAACGAGTCGATAGAGCGAGACTGCAAAGACGACGAGAGCTCGTTGGGAGATCAGTATATGCGGACGCCGAGCAGCTACTGGGCTTCCAAAATTGGAGGACGCGGTCAAGTGACCGAGATAATTGGAGGACATTGATTCAGGCGGCCAAGGCCCGACGTCGGGCTGTCGCGCCACGATTAATATGACGATTTCAATATACAAATTAATTAAAATTATTATTATTATTAAGACATATCACTTGAATTTATTTTTATAATAATAAAATATATACATGGGATAGTGAATCTGTTTCATTTCTTATTAACATGGGGAATCAAGCGTTTGTTCAGCATCTTTCGAATTTCGTCCAGATCTGCTTGCAGCACGAAAAGAGGGTTCCTTGAAATGAACTCCAAACGCTAATCCAAATGTCGATCATTTTCAAAATATGTATCCACTAATTCGTGGTAAGTTATACTGAAAATACTCATTGTTCAATGTTTACTTCTTCGGTTCATATTGTTCATCATCATCGTGGCACGACAGCCCGAAGTCGGGCCTTGGCCGAAAAAAATAAATAACTGGCGCAACAGTCCAATTTGAACCATGGCCTCGAGATGAGTTAGCATCACCTCATTTTCTAGATCGTGACGGTCTTGTGCAGAGGTGTGTGATCAGCAACACGCTCAACCGAGTTATTTACCCCTTAAATGGGTACTCATTTAACACCTGAGTGGGCTCATAGTCCGACACATAAATCCCCTTTTTATCGAAAACTACCGCATTCAGTAGGAATCGAACAGGGGCCCGGTGCGCTGAAGGCGAACGTGCTAACCGTTGCACCATCCGGACTACTTTCATATTGTTCAATTGATTACAATTTTGAATTAATCTCCCGCATCGTTTTTCTGTTCCCATGTAAGCGAACGACAGTGCAACTGCCAACTATCATAAATTTTGGTGTTTGAAGGAAAAAAAGAAAACGAATGGTATGCATGGGTTTCGGGATTAGCAAATCTATCAAGATTTAGGTCTCTGGCGTGCATAAACTATAAGAAGGTCTTATACCTATATAATCTACTTTAATTTCCGGCATGTAGGGTCGATTTCATTGGGTTAAGTTTGCAAAATTCACACAAATGGTTTCAACGAATATAATAAATATCTATTTTCAATATATGATACATCATCAACATCACTGAATTTTGAAATTTACCATACTAAAGGATTATTTACCACAGGATATTGCCCAGAACGTAGAAAATTTACCTCAACTTAGTAACAATTTTAATTGCATAGTTCGCATTTCTAAATTGTATCCCTTCATCATAGATTTTTCACTTCGATAATTCGCCGATGACTTTCACCATGTTTTACTAACAATTTATAATCCCGAAAATGTTCATCCTTGCGGTTTACTTCGACATGAAATTGGATTCTTATTTGAAAACTGACATACATACATACTATGTATAGGTATGTGAAATGAAAAGCCTTGAAAAACTTCTATGATAAAAAGCACATAAAATGATTTTCACCCGAATAAATTTCATGTTTACTTGTGATTAGGCACATAGGCCATGATTACATTCCATTACCACGGGATTTATTACTACGGCCATAGCCTAGAAATTAACCATTGAAATGAAGCAATTTACTAATTCGCATTAGCTTAGTCCCCTAGATGTGCACACAAGTAGGCCCCAAATCTTTACCTCCAACTTTTCATTAGTGCCGAGCAGCCGTACAGAAGAAGCCTCCTGGGGTCTTCGCTCAGTGATCCACCGCCAAGCTGATGTGATGCTTCCTCACAGACAGTTTAGTGATAAATCATGAACATCGTAGCCCCCGTCGTTGGGTACGTGCCTGGGCTACCTAAATCATGAAAATCGTAGCCCCCGCACCATTGATCTCTTTGAAATCTTATGGGCTAAATAAAAATGGTAGTTACGCCAGGACGGCTATTTAGCATAGTTATTTTGGGTGGTACGCGTTACCGGGGGGTACGGTTTTTTGCTGGGAAGGCTGATGTTCGTTCGGCCATGGCCACATCTCCTAGCAACAATTTACGGCGATGCTTGACAGTACAAGATCTGTTTCAAAGGATTTTTCTCGAAATATAAAGTGATGTCCAGATTTTTGCTTGGAAAACGCTACAATAGTTAGGAAGTCGCAGATAGGAGTATACTCTAGATTAGGTTAGGTAAACGGGCTGCCATGCTAACGCACAGCACACATGACCGCCACTGGGTCCGTTGTGATACCACTAGATCCACCTAATGAAAAACCTAGGCATTAAAAGCAGCCTGTGCTGGCAATGTAGCAATTGAGCTGTATTGCACTCGTTTTCTTAAGGTCCTCCAGTTCCCAAAAAAAGCAGGAACCCAGGTACCTCCTCCGCCTCTCAGCCAGGGCCGGACAGTGACAGAGGAGATGGAGAACGCTCTCCTCCTCATCCACGTCATCACAGCTCCTGCAGTAGTCATTGTGAGGAATGCGAAACCTCCAGGCAAGCTCTCCTATAGGACAGTGCCCCGTAATAACCCCCACAACTCTGCCAATGTGATTTCTGTTCAGTGAAAGCAGTGTGGCGGAGCGGCTAGGGTCAAGTTTTGGCCAAATCGACTCCGTTGTTTGGCACGTAACGCCGTTTAACCATCTCATGTTCGCCCTGTCAACCGCAGTGGCTTTGCAAGTTTGCACGATGAGGCTGGCATTTTGATGTTAGCGCGGTCCCCGTCAATAGCTCCGGTTGTCCCCACCCGAGCCAGCTCATCCGCCACGCAGTTACCTGCGAGGCCACAATGGCTCGGTATCCAACAGAGCGTTATGTTGAAATAACCACCCATCACTCTGAGGGTTAAACGACAGTTCGCGATGGTTTTCGATGTAGTCAGGACGGATTCAAGTGATCGAATTGCAGCCTGACTATCCGTGTAAATAGCGACGTCCCTCGTGGTCACAACATGATTTCCCAGCCAGTTCAGAGCTTCCAGGATTGCAGAAACCTCCGCCTGTAGGACGCTGCAGAAGTCGGGAAGACAGAATGACAAGTTAATTCCCAATCCTTCCGAATAGATGCCAGCACCGACTCCTCCGTCGGTCCTAGAGCCATCCGTGTAGATGACAATGGAGTCGGTGGTCATAAGGGTGTTAACACACCATAGATCCCTTGACGAAATCAAGCTGATGTGGTTCCGACCGGAAATGTATTTCGCACAAGTATAGTCAGTCTCCACAGGGAGATCCAAGTTACCCAGTATAGTCGAGTGTCCGCCACTCAACGTGCGCCACTGGCCAGTTTCGCGAAGGTGTAAAGCCGTGTTAGCCGCCAGCTGTTCGCCGTAAATGTCCAGGCGGAGCAAGCCGAGCACCATGTCTAGTCCGGCTGACGGAGTTGTTCTGAAAGCCCCCGTTATGGCCAGCGCCGCAAGCCTTTGTACCTTACTTAGTAGGTTGCAATAGGCCGCTACTCGGAGTGCCGTCCACCATACACTTATTCCGTACAGTAGTATAGGACGTACTACAGCTGTGTATATCCAATATACAGCTTTAGGCTGCAGGCCCCAGTTCTTACCTATGGCCTTCTTGCACAAGTAGAGGGCCACAGTAGCTTTCTTGACCCGTTCTTCAATGTTGGGTTTCCACATTAGTTTCCTGTCAAAGATGAGACCGAGGAACTTAGCTTTGTCGGTGAAAACCAGTTGAATGCCCTCCAGTGAGGGAGGTTTGATAGGGGGAATCACGCGTCTTCTGGTAAAGAGCACAAGCTCCGTTTTAAGCGGGTTAATTCCGACGCCGCAGAGGTTTGCCCACTCTGTTATACTCTAGCAACTACCCGATCATTTGGACCACATCCCAACCAATTCAAATATGTGGAATAACATAAAAACCGCCGCACCGTCCGGTATAGTTCATAAATCATCATCATCATCGTGGCGCGACAGCCCGACGTCAGGCCTTGGCCGCCTGGTAGTGCATAAATACGAGTAGATTAGATTTCAAGAATAAATTCTATTGCGGGCAGGTTGCAGTAATATAAATCGTTTATTTGTGAGAAATCATCACGACAGATACTGAAAATAATGTTGAATGCCCTACCAAGTGTTCCCCTTAAATGAATTTCATTAAAGATTTACATAGCAGTGATATTGCCTTAAGTAGATATATTTTTACATCTAAAAATTCTGTAATTGTAATTTTGCAGTACTATTTAGGTTCTACTGTCACAGCAACCGTTAACCAAACTGCTAAAATAAGGCCCGTTTTCTCAATATCCAGTTAAAATTTAAACTCGAGATAAAATTCGTTGTTGTTGTTGTTTTCCCTGTAAAATTTGACAGATGGGTACGTTCAATGTCTGTTTAACTGGAGTTTAAATTTTAATCAGACATTGAGAAAACGCGCCTTAAGCTTTTACCCGGTGCTGCTGTGATTATCTTCTTATTGTTGCACCATAGTCGCTTGAAAGTCGCTAGGAAAAATTCAAAAAGAAATTGATTCGTCAGTCGCTCTCAGTCGCTAATAGTCACCAAAAGTGCGTTTTTCTAGACACCACTCTGCGTCGATCGTAGGCGTTGATCAAAAAGATACACTCAAATAGTGCTCCGTGCTCTATGGGTTGATCGCTAATCACGAATAATGTGCGACGATCGTGTGCCTAGCAACGCACTTTAAACACGGAAGCGCTCCGCGTTGAACAGTTTCATATGTTTCTATATAATTGATTGCTAGTAGGAAATCCCAGTCGCGTCGCGCGATGTGATTCGCTCAGGCATAAACGCAGCCTAAAGGTGCATGTTCCTCGGGGCGATCTATGCGACGACAGCGCAGCTATCCCAGCTCAGCGATCAGCGCTGAGCACTATTTGTGTGTATTGTCTATGGAGCTGTGTTCTTCCAAACGACTGCGACTACGCTCGCAAACGAGGATCGCTTCGTGCATGTCGTTTGGCTGACTTAGCCGTTGTGCATGGCGAGAAAATTGTGTCTTTTGACGATAGCTTGTGCGTGCGCGGGGTCTCACAATTAATGTCGCCACTTTCAGTGGGCTTACTTAACTTAGTGGGATACTTCTGGGAACGCGCCCCGACACACACTATGGAAATAATCCGACGACGAAGGTTTTTCTCCTACAAGGCGATGAAATTCATTTGAATATTTTAATAGTTCATCAAAATTTAATAGAGAAAATGGTTTCCATCATTTTTTGGCATTGACTCGATTATAAGAATAATAAAAGAAATCATACATCACACATATATGACCCATAATTAAGATTTCAACTAAATATTTCCAACAAGCTTTTATCTTGATAAGTTACTTCATTGTCATGGGATTTATGGAAGAAGGTCGGTCGCGCTGATGACAAAAACTTGGCACAAACATTTTTTGATAAATGTCAGAAGCAACACGCGATGGACTCTGACCTTTATTCGCCTCCTCAACCTCCACAGACACCCCACGACATGTATATCCTCCAAACAACCTTCACATATGAACACTATTCACCGTCAAGCATCCGGCTCCATCTCTATGCCATTCATTCGTCAGCATCAACGCCAGCCATTTGTCACAAGGACACCACCTCATCCGACTCACATACGTACATATTTCGAAAGAGATTACCCCAAAAGCTACAAAATCTCTAAGAATTTTCTTTTTTCTCATTTCATGTTGAGCTCCCGCAGCAACTGACACTGACATTCCCTCCAAGATGTTTTTCTTGTGCCTGACGGAATTTTCCGCATAAATATTTTTCATCGTCAACCCGCTCATCGCCATCATCAGCGTCGTCCATGCCCTGACAACGACAACGACGCGACGTCCTTCTGGTGGAAGTCAGATAGTAGCGCTGGGCAAGCTGGAATGTCAATCATTGTGCTTGGATAGAATATGGTCGGGCATCGGCATCCATTTCAAATAAACAGCGATGACGCTTCATATCGATCTTAAGTGAGACCTAGTACCGAAGCGAAATGAATGTTGGGAAAATGCCGGGGTCAGGTTATGAATAATTCAACGGATTGCAAGGAACTAGCGGTACGGTATTCGCCAGACAACCCGGAACCCTCAACGGAACGATGAGAAATTGATGACAAACTTTCATTTAGAGATATGAAATGGTCTAGGTCAAAGGAATCTTATAAATATTTTGATACGTTGCGGAAAAATGAAAGGATTACCCCGAATTAGAATGGGAAAGAAGATACATAAGTTTCGAAAAGTTGCAACAAGTCATTGTTAGTCATTGTTTAGGATTTAAGGATTTTATCGATAGGAATTCTAATATTATTTTTACTGGTATAGCATTTTCAAGACAAGGTAATGCTTTCCAAATCAAATTAACGCTTTTTTGAAACCATTTAACGCTTTTTTGAAGCTATTTAATGATACGCCCAAACAGTTTCTTGATAAATCGGTAACGTGATGAAAGCGTAAAATGGTTTTGGAAAGGCATGAATTTGATTTGAATGAGCGTTAGTTTGATTCGAAAATCGCTAATTCGTTTTAAAAATGCTAATTATGATTAAATTGCCTAAACGGATTTTTTGATTAAAATTCAAAATTCTACGGATTTTTTCTATAGGGGAAATGAAAGGTTAGGGGCACAACAGGTAAACGCAATTTAAGCTAAACTTATTAGGCTCCCACAAAAGGCCATTTACACCGGGCCCGATGAATTTATTTGAAATGTGCCAATATATAACGTCCGTTTCTTTATACCCTAGAATTTATAAAGTATGGGGCATATCCGTATTGTTTTTGTCACGACGAAAATATGTAACTCTATAAAGCAAGCTCCGGAGGTATACTCAATTGCCCTAACCCCTTGTGGGGCATAGCGCGCCAACTGTTCCATGTGGCCCAGTTGACGTTTCGTTGGCATAAATTGGTTTCAGAGAATGCAGTTGCCAGCATGCACCTCCTGCACATCCATGGCCACGAACGTCGTCGTCCGCACGATAACTTTCGATAGAAAGAAGCCAGAAACTTTTTGTCAAATGTCTGTAGTAGGATATAGTTAGTATTGAAAATGGGCAATGTCCAACCCAGGGTACCCCTACCTCCCATATAAATTAAACTTCAGATAAGCGAAAACTTTCGGTAAAATGAAGCTAACGACTTGAAATTTTGGTCAAATATTTGAAGTTGGATAAAGTTAGTTTGTTTAAAAATGCCCAAGATCGGACCAAAGAACCCCTACCTCCCCAACAAATTAAACTTCAAATAAGTGATAACTTTCGATAGAAAAAAGCTAGCGACTTGAAATTTTGGCCAAATATTTCTAGTAGAATCTAGTTTGCTGAAGTTGATGGGTAAGATCCGCCGCATGCAACCCCTACCTCCCCTACAAATGAAACTTAAAATATACGATAACTTTCGACAAAATGAAGCTAGTTAGTTGAAATTTTGGTCAAATACTTGTAGTAGGATCTAGTTGGGCGAGATTGAAATACGAAACTGCCTGAAAACTTCGACACCTGCGTCGCCTGCATTTCAAGACGCAGACTACTCAACGACCTTAAGGTTTTTTGATCGAAAAAAGCCCTGAGATATTCGGTGCCCGATGTAGGGTCAGAGTGATTTTATCCAGTTAATAAAGCCGACACGGACAGTCGACTATACGCCATGCTGTACCATTAGTTATAAGATGGAAAAACTGCGTCTCATACCTTAAAGCTACATTAAGTTTTTTTAACCCATGTATGTAGTAATGAAAATTGACCGTTGAAAATATTCCAGTTGGTTGCTAAAGCCCGAAAGTATTCGGCGTCCAATATAGGCTCAGCATGTTTTTATCTAGTCAGTGAATTTGAAATGGGCACCCGGATACCGGTGCGAGTTTGTAACGGACGGTCTGGTGGGCATCCGAAGATGCCCGTGGGGACGGAGCCTAAGGTAGCTTAATTGACCGTGAAGGTCGGCTGTGCCATCTGGCGAAGAAAAAGCCTCCTCAACGAGCTAAGCAGCGGCCTATGCCTGCTGTAGCTCAGTTCGGGAGACGTGGGCGGGGTTTCGCCGCTCGTTGCCCCTGTCCTTTACGTATTAACAAAAATTCATAGGCCTAGGGAAGACAACACAAACAAGGGAGGTAAAAATATGGAATGAAAAAAATGAGGCGATAAGGATGGAATGGTTGGCAGATGACTCGCTTGCCCTCGCGCTCGTATTGGGGTCCGGGTGTAATGGGACCATCGGCCTCTGGTTTCGTACCACCGACAGATCCTTACTCATCAGGTGCTGCCATAGATCTGCCGGTGGAAGCAGCACTACCAGACCATAATATGGTTCATTACAAGTTGCCGAAAAAGTACCGTGTCTCAACAAAATAATTTTAATTTTTTTTTATTATATCGAAATCCCTGTAAATGGAAATCCCTCCAAGCCGAAATTCCTCTAAGCCGAAATCCTTCTAATTGTAAGTTGAAATCTCCCTAGGTCGAACTCCCTCTAAGTCGAAATCTCTCTAAATCGAAATCTCCATTAGTTGAAATCCCTTTAAGTTGAAATACCTCTAATTGTAAGTCAAAACCCCTCTAAGTTGAAGTTTTCCTAAGTTGAAATCTCTCTAAGCTGAAAACTCCCTAAGTCAAAATCCCTCTAAGTTGAAATCTCCCTACGTTGAAATCTCCTTAAATCTCTCTAAGTTTAAATCTCCATTAGTCGAGATCCCTCTAAGTTGAAATCATCCTATGTTTCAGTGAAAATTGGGGTTTTTTGTGACACTAAGTTTCATTCTGCACTCCAGCTTAGTATGCGTCTGAAGCTTAACTCGGTAACGCACCGGGCACTTTGTTCTCAAATTCCCTTTGTTAAATTTCTCTAGGAAACTAATATCTCCACTTCTCACCCTCTCCCCACGCCCTCTAGTGAGTTAATATAAGTACTTCACACCACCTAGACCTCCACGGTCGAGTTTTGAGGTAAAATCACGCCTTCACGAGTTATACTAACAGGATTCTCACACTTTCGTGATCGGCTTGCACATGGATAGCTGCAAAGATACAATACCTGATGAGTGCTTCTATCGATACCACTAAGCTTGGGGAAATTAAACAAAGGGAATTTGCGAACAAAAAATATTTGGTCCCACTGCTGGGCTTGAAACGTAGAACACCGTGTTTCGAGTAGCAAAAAGTTCCCGGTGCGTTACCGAACTAAGCTACAGACGCATACTAAGTTGGTGTGCAGAATGAAACCAAGTGTCTCAAAAGAATTTAAATTTTCACTGAAATAATTCGCACTTGCACATTGCAAGAACATTGAATAGGTAAAGCACCCTCTGTTGTAATCTCCCTAATTTAAAATCCCTACAAGTTGAAATCTACCTAGGTCGGCATCGCTCTAAGTCAAAGTTCCTGTAACTCGAATTCCCTTTAAGTTGAAATTTCCCTAAGTCGAAATCTTACTAAGCAAAAGTCCCAAGTTGAAATTTGCCTAAGCTGAAGTCCCTCTAAGTCGAAATCCTTCAAAGTTGAAATCTCCCTAAGTCGAAATCCCTCTGAGTTGAATTCTCCTTGAGTTGAGATCTCCCTATATCGAAATCCCTCTAAATCAAAATCCCCCTAACTCGAAATATCTCTAAGCTGAAATTTCCCTAAATTAGGAACATTCTTGTTTCGCGACTATTAGGAGAATTCTCTCTATTGCATTTAGGGAGAATTTTTAAAATTTCTTAATTGCGGGATTTCCGATTTAGGTAATTCATTTCCACTTTAGGTGTTAAGAACCTAGAACCCATGCAGGTCCTAAAGCGGAAATTTCTTGAGTTTTGAGAAAATTCTCTCTAATCGAATAGAGAGAATTCTCCTAATATTCGCGAAACAGGAATGTTCCCTAAGTTTGAATCTTCCTAAGTCAAAATACCTCTAAGGTGAAATTTCCCTAAGTTGTAATCTCCCTAAGGCGGCTATTACACTATAAAAGTTATTTTACAAATATATTTGACGAACGATATTTCAAAAGAACTTTTATGAATGATATTAGCCGCTAAAGGGGGAAGGTGTGCAAGCATATTAGAAAAGTAGTTGAAACAAGCAACGTCCATGTCGCAAATCTTTTCTTAGGCGGCTATTACAATATAAAAGTTCTTTGAAAATAGCTTTCATAAAAGATATTTGTAAAAGAACTTTTATAGTGTAATAGCCGCCTAAGTTAAAATCCCTCTAAATTGAAATCTCCCTCTCTTAGCAGAAATTACTCAAAGTTGAAGTCTCCCTAAGTTCAAATCCTTCAAAGCTGAAATCTCCCTAAGTCGAAATCCCTCCTAGTTGAAAACTCCTTAAGTCAAAATCCCTCTGAGTTGAAATCTTCCTAAGTTAGAATCTACCTTAGCCGAAATCCCTCTATATTGAAATCTCCCTAAGTCAAATGCTGTGAGTTGAAATCCCTCTAAGTTGAAATATCCCTAAATTGAAATCTCTCTAGGTTGAATTCTTCCTACGTTACAATTTTTTTAAGTTGAAACCTCGCTAAGTCGAAATCCCTCTAAGTTTAAATCCATCTAAGTCGAAATGCCTTTAAGTTCAGTCTGTCTGCCTGTTTGTATGCAAACTAGTCTCTCAGTTTTGAAGGTATCGAGCTAAAATTTTGTACAGAATCTTCTCTCTATTGCACGCTGTATCTTTATCGGAACCAATGGAATCGGACCACTGCGTCATATAGCTGCCTTAGGAACGAGAGCCGAAAAAGTCCGTCTTTACCAGAAAAACTTTTTTATTTCAAAAGATATCTTTCTTAAATTTCACATTACTCAGCAAATCATATTGCTGAATTTAGTTGAAATTGAACTACTATATCCATACAGCTGTCGTAGGAGTAACCGTTACAAAACAAGTTTTTGTTAGAAAAACAACAAAAACAACACATTCCTAAATTTGGTTGAAATCGGCTTAATATTTCCAATTCCTCTAATACTCGTAGGAAGAGTGAAATCGGAATAAGCTTTACTACTAATTTGAAAGCAGCAAATGCACCATAAATCAAAGCGAAGGTAAGCAAGCAAGCAAGCTTGTTTTATTTCAGATTGAACGATTTCACTTTGATGAAAGGCACTTAAATCTCAATTTCTGTAAACATATCCTCGAGCCATTCGCTTTCCTTTTAATTGAAATCCACTTTCTCTTTAAACTGAGAAAGGGAACGCTGCTGGGTGTATTCATTAAAGCAACCACAACCGAAAGGGTAAAACTGCACTTACTACAGAATCGATGGTAGACCTGAAGTGGAATGGAACCCATTTCAAAACAAAAGCCTTATGTGCCAGGGATGAAAGCATATGCTTACTATAAGGTTAGTGTGCACTTGTGTACTTATCATCCCACCTTCGCTTCCGACTAAAAATGCTCGCAGTTTTGTTTAACCACTTGGTTATAAAACAACTACCCTAAGGCCCGTTTTCTCAACGTCCGATTAAACTCTTCGTTAACTAACATACAAATTAATCTAAGCTTTAAACAGCCCGATAAGCATTTTCTATTTCTCATACGTTTAATACAAATTACCAAGCCATAAAGTGTGGAACTTAGCTCAGACCACAATTATGGCAAAATCAGCTCATTTTCTTGGCGGAATTCTACCGTCCACGAATCTATTTTGTATTAGTATGGTCTCTCAGCATATTCATTTGATTTTGTTGAAAATACTCTCTCTATCGAATGAATTTTCAGGAACTCTGTTCTTTATGGCCACTTTCATTGTTTTCATTTTGAAAATGCAAAAGTGAACAGTTCTAGCTGTCAAAATCTCAGCATCCGGTATTGGGTTTTTGTTTAGGATAAATGTTTAACCGGAAACCAGGAGTTGGGTTTTGTTTTGAATAAGAGATTAATCGAAGGCTAGAAGACGGTCAGCGTTTATCCGATTAATAACGCTAAACAGATATTAAGAAAATGAAAAAGTGCTAAATGGCAGTTTATTCTTAAGATAGATTTTAATCGGACATTGCGCAACCGGCCCTAAGATTTAAAATCCATAGACTTGGCCTCCCTTATTTGACGTAGAGTTGCATATCTTCAAAAGGAGTACATACAATTTTACATTCCATATAGGGAACCGTCGACTATTTCGAGCGTATGAGATGCATTTTAACCGAGAAACCAAAATTAAATTCCAATGAAATATGGCGCGATAATGGGGGCAGGATCGATATGGTAACCACATTCGCCTCATTATCTACCACGTGAAAGTCATGAATTTATTTGATCAAAATTCATGACGTATTGTTTTATAGGAACCTTTTAACAATACAGAGTTTTAGTGCTTGCTAATGGCCAGACATTAATGCTAAATCCATTGACCAACCCAACTGACCATACTTTGACCTGCACGTTCTAAACTCTGATGGGATGTTTGCAGGGAGATTCAATTTCAGTTATATGGATACCAAACAAATGGAATCAGTCATGCGAATATAATGATGGCACTCAGAGTATCAGAAGCTCTTGTTTTAACTTTTGTTGAAAATGATACATTCACAAGGACATGGCTACCAATTTATCGTCGAGAGTGGTTGATGCGATGAATAAATGAATTTGAATTGAATTTTTAAATGAATTTTTGAACTGATGGGATATAATTGTGATTCCGTCGTCCAAACTTCCATCGAACCATCAACTTAGTAGAACAGTGGGAAGGAGGAGAATTGTTTTCCGCTTGTTCTATAAAATTGATGGTTCGATGTCGGTTATGGTTATGCGCAACAATGTGTGGCGAGCTTAAGGTATATATGGCTATGCCATACCGGGAGTTTTGTGATGAATAACCGTTACCAGTCTCAGCCTCTTTCTTTCGACCTCGATTATTTTGGATTGTTACACAGCACGAAACTATTCCGAATGCACTAGTATAGCTCAGCGAAGGGACAACATATCTACAGGCTCATCAGCGGGTAAGATCCAATTTCCAAAGTGGTGCATTCTTTTAACCAGACTCAACAGTTATAAAAGAAGGGTCGGCTTTCAGCAATCAAAACATGACCTTAATTTCCAATAAGGATCATATGGGCTACATATAAGGTCTCGGCCGATTCGTACATAATCTTGGGTGTTAGCTAATCCGCTCTATCATATGCGCAGATAGGGTGTCACTGCGTACGTATTCGCCGATTTTTTCAGGGTTTTTCGACCATATTTCACTGACTTAGGACTAAAAAAATCTTGAAAGTAACATTTAGGGGGCTTAAAGGCAGCCTTAAGAATAGGTTTGACATAGTGTTTTCGTGTCTTGTGACTACCGCTGTACAGCGTCCTCTTTTTCGGCTTCATTGCCTGAAAGCCCGATGACCCCGCATCGCGAGCCAAATTTTTTCTTGTTTTTCCCACAATTTTTATGTTTTTTTTTACTACTTCCTACAGTTATGGTATTTTTCAACTGTCGTAGGCATTTGGAGCATCCGTTTCAAAGATCTGTGAGCTCGAAAGTTGATAAAGTGTGATTTTTCTCCTAAGCTTCAAAAATTGTCATTTTGTGACTATCGATTTGGACTATAATACTAAACCGAAATTCGATTTTGAGCAGTGCATTGGACATTAAATTTTTCGATCTGAGGAAACGGTTTGAGGTTGTAAGGAAAATGATAAAAAAGGGTTTAAATTTCTCCGATTTTTCATCTACCAGTTAAGCTTATCTATGTATGATCTATAAAAGGAATTAAAATTATTCCCAGATCTATTTTACATAATTATTTCCTCAAAGGCCAAAGGATTTACTTAATTTCACTGACCTATGTATATGCAGATGGAAAAATCCATTGCACTCATCCGTTGCAATTTGCTTGTGTTTATGATGGGCCTGTCATATATTTCCATTTCACTCAAGCCTATCTTGCACTTCTTATGCGTTTTGCACTTGTAGGGGCAAAATTATATGAAAAATAGGTGAAAAGTTACCGGGCTTTTATATATATTGCACTAATGCGGTTTTTGCACTTAAGCGTTTTGCTTTTATCCATTTTGTAGTGTACACACACTTTTTTTCTGCCATGAATTTGCTCTTTTGCTCCACTGAACATAATCCTTAAGTTTATTTATTTTTTTCTTTAACCCCATTGTAGATGTTGGACTTGATTTCTATGAAATCCGTCAGATCAGCGATTAGTTCTCCAATCTTTCCAAATATGCCGGCTTCACTTATTGGTTTCCTGTCCTCCTTAAAGGTCCAAAGCCCTCTTGATACTCAAAATTTCTCTCGGCAGCGTAGGATTTTATATTTTTTGCCAGAACTTTCGTCAAGGTTTTGTAGGCTGTACAGACTGAAAAATGACTCTGTTGTTTCCTTACTGCAGTTTCTATGCCTTGTGGTAATCGGGGCAAATGATGCTGATATTACAATGCTCGGGAATGATTTCGGCCTTGGTGTATGGCCGTAATTGTTGGCCGTCCACACCCACCGAAAAGACCTATAAAAACAGATTGTCGTTATCCAGTTTGTTGCTGGAATGGTCCCATCTGACGTTGCTCTGAGTTTCATATTCACCTCAGTAACAAAAGCAATTGGTTACTTATACCGACGATGGTAATTCTAATTTCCAAACATGTACTCTTAGTTCCTTAACGCTTTACAATAATTGTGTGGTCTCGGAGAATAAGTAGATAAGTCAATTTATACCGAAAATGAGTTAAGTGCATTAAATTACTCCTACAAGTGCTCTACGTAATGTAGAGTAGTGGGTAACTCTAAAATCCAATACTTTGTTAGTTATAGGAATGTGCATTTTTAGACATCTCGAAAAATAATGTGCGTACATGGATAAGTGCAATTACTCAGTTTTGGAAAGAAAATCTCCATCGTGAATATTGAGGTATGTCGACTTATTTATTTTATTTATTTTTATTTTATTTATTTATTTTGAATTATTTAACTGCCATTGTTGTCTATAACATAATTTCTGACATAGCGGTTCTTTTATTCGAGAATCCATAACGAGCTTGCTCTTTCATGTCCGATGAAAATTTTGTTTGGGAGTCTCCGAAATCAATCTCCCGAAATTTATTTTGCGAGCAGTCGCTTACTGATTTTGGCACGGGTGGCACAATGGCAAAAGAAGGAGCTCTTTATTTAAAATATTTACGGAAGAACCCATGCCGTAAGGCAAGGAACAGCGAGTACAAAGCAAATGTTGGAAGTATTCCATACGCTGTAGATGCTAGTTGAGGGTCCTTTGATGTGTCCCTACCCCGAAATGCATGGTTTTTGGATGAGCACAATACCGTAGGGGTCATCAAGCAGCATCTGTAGTAGCTCTGCTGACGCGGAACTACTGTGGTGCAGATTTATTTGCAACACCCTTAGCAAGCTACAAGGGATACAGTCTCTCACCTGTAGAAAGTATTGTAGCGATTGGGTCTTCAGTCCCAGATTCGCTGTCCTCCTCGCTCAGCGTTATGCCATCAGCCACCTTGGTTAAATGTTCTATGCCTAGTTCCTTCTCCACTTCGTTGGCCTCAAGCGTGTTCTTGTTGTCGTCCATGGGGCTTCGCTTTTTCAGCTTCAATTCCCAATTATTGGGTATAGTATATCCTCTGCCTCTTTGCTAATTTGAAGAATTAGTGTTTGCTTTTGTCTCTGCGAGGTGCTCGTTGACACGTAGGACTACCCAGTCCGCAGTGGAAATGTCCGGATTTTCTCGCTGGAATAACTTTAGCGCCATCTCCTTGTTTCTCGGTAATAAGACTTTCGCCTTGGCCACAGTTGGAATTTGGTCTTTTGCGACTATTTCCAATTGTGCTCCTTCCCAAAGACCGTCAAGCGTTGCAATGGTGCTCTTGCACCATTCAAGCATCGCTTCATTGTCACAGTTGTTGATTTTTGCGTCGTTAAACCAACCTGCGTCATCGAAGGATGGCATGTGTTGATCTTCACATACAGCTTTTTCGGTCAGTTTGTCGAAGAACAACGTCTTGACCAGCTCCCACCTCTCCCGGCTTAACTTGCCGAGAGGCTCGCAACGGTCTTTCTTCTTCGTATTTTTGGCACGAGTGGGCTCTTCTGCTGTAGTTGATCCGCCTTTCGCAGGTTGCCTGTGTGAGGGACATTACTGTTTACTGGTTGAGAATTGTGGATCCTCATCCCACCGTTGTCTCTTGAAAGCTAGTTTTCTGTTTTAACTTTCCGCAATACTGTTGAAGAATTTCGGATCACTGCTGGCAAATCCGCTTCTTGTCGAGAAGCGCTTTCTGGTATTCTCAATAGTTTCCTGGAATCATGCTAGCCTTTCCAACTCTTTCGGGGTAAAGTCTACTCTGGTGCCGAGGTTCCGCTTCAGCCTAATGGCTGTTTTATATTGCTTGAGGGGCCTGAGTTCCTCCTTGGTCTGCTTGGGACTTACGGTCGTACGCCGTGCAGCACCCTTGCTTGACTGAGGAGAATTAAACAGGAGCTCCTCTTCTGCTGGTGTGATGTCGAGCCCGAGCGATCCTGGTCAAGCTCAGCAACGAGGGGATTGACTGCAATTGTTGTTTGTAGCCCGAACTTGGGTTTTGAATCAGTAGCATGACCGTCTGAGCCGCCTGGTTTCCACGCTGACTCGACTGTTTTTGAAAGGCCGCTGGCGACTAAGGAAGTGCGAGAACCTCCCGAGCCCTCGCCGGTAGTCGATTGGGACATTTTCGCGTAAACCTTGAAAATTAATGTTAAATATACGGTGGTCGGTGTGAATAAAATACTCGAAAGATTATTATTTTTATACAAATCTTTATTTCAAAAATAGAAAAAAATAAAACAAAAGTAAATTTGCAAAAAAAAATACTGAATTTGTATAAAAATAATCGACTTCTTTTTTTTTAATTCTGAATATTCGTGTTTCCTGGTGTGTAATAGTTAAACGCCGTGAATTATTGATAACTTCAGTGAATAAACAGATAATTGTTGGTGAACAACAAGATAAGTTAGGAAAATTGGACAAGGGGTTTTCAAAATGAAATATTTTTTTTTTTAAAACATCAAATTAGGAGAGTGTTGGGGTTTCTTTCGAGTAACAAAAGTTATATCACATCAACACATCGATTTACAGAAAGTCGCCAAACCTTTAAAACGCCGCCCTGGAAACTAACATTTTTTTACTTATCTACTTATTCACACCGACCACCGATTATAAGCTTAAACATTTAATATATTTTAATTCTCACTATTTACTGGACAAAAAAGTCATACTGAAAAACTCATCATCATCATCATCGTAGCGCGACAGCCCGACGTCGGGCCTTGGCCGCCTGGATCATTGTCCTCCAATTATCTCGGTCACGTGACCGCGTCCTCCAATTTTGGAAGCCCAGTAGCTGCGCGGCTTCCACACCTACTGAGCTCGCCCAACGAAATCTCGGTCGTCTAGGCAGTCTCGCTCCGTCGACTCGTTCTGCATTCATTACTCTCTTTGGCATGCGATCATCGTCCATTCTTTGTACATGCCCTGCCCATTGAAGTCGTTGTAGTTTGACGATTTTCGAAACTTCCAGCTCATCGTACAGTTCATACAACTGATGGTTGTACCGGATGCGTCATCCACTTCGATCGCAGACAGCTCTGAAAATTCGCCGTACAACCTTACGTTCAAATGTGTCTAGCATGTTTCCGGAGGCTTGAGTTAGGGTCCATGCTTCGCAACCATAGCATAGGTGGTATAACGGTTTCGTATATGCAGAGCTTCGTGTTTCTGTGCACATGCTTCGATTTCATTATGGGGAGAACCGAGAAAAAAGTATTATTAGGTAACTGTATCCGTCGCTTGATTTCGTCAGTTTCGTTGGCGTCCCTTGACAAGTTGCAACCCAGGTATATGAAGTTATTCACGAATTCGGTGTTGGGGTCCCCCACATTGATGCTCGGTTGTGCAGCTGTCCTTGTCGTCGATTGCATCATTATTTCAGTTTTACCCTCGTTGATACGTAGTCCAACTTCTTTTGCAGCGGTATCGAGCGTATACAGAAGTTCTTCTGCGTCGGCCAGTCTTCAGGACATGATGTTGATGTCGTCGGCCTACGCTGCTAATTGTGTCGAATTGATGAGTAGCGTCTTGCTGTTGTCCATATTCATAGCCCGAATAGCGTATTCTAGTGCTAGGTTGAAGAGCGTCGGTGCCAGTCCATCGCCCTGTTTCAGACCAGTGCGTGTTTCAAATAGATCAGTAAGTCTATTCTGGATCCTGACCTGTGAGACGAAGTTGGTCATCGTCATCTTTGTCAGTCGCACAAATTTGGCCGGTATACCAAATTGCAGGATGATGTTGTACAGTACTCCACGATCGATACTGTCGTATGCCTGCTTGAAGTCGACAAAGATTTGGTATACGTTTAGGTTGTATTCCCAGCACTTCTGGAGTATCAGTTTGACCGTAAAGAGCTGATCGGTTATCAAGCGACCAGGTCTGAAACCACTCTGATATTCGCCAATGCATCGTTCTGCGTACGGTTTTATTCTATTTTCCAGAATTTTCGTCAAAATTTTAATTAATTAATTATTTTAATTCTCACATCGCAGTTTATCTCCATTTTGTGAATTGGACAGATGATGCTTCTGCGCCAATCGTCTGGGATCACCTCGTCCTCCCATATTAGTAGGAGTAATTGATGTATAGTATGACATTAACTGAATCCGTTCCACCGAATTTTAGCAGTTCAGTTGGAATCTCGTCAGCACGCGGCGCTTCATTTCGTTTTAGTGACCGCAACGCGAGATCAACTTCCTCTACTGTCGGGGGTCGTGTGGATGGGCGTGCAAAACTCGCTTGTACGTATAATATTCATTAAACATTTAAATTACATGGTTTTGCCATTAAAATGCTAAATACAAGTTGATGATTCCAAGTGACTTACCATCCCACTTTATTCTCAAACGAAACTCAGGGAAAGTGAAACCATTTCCATTCACCCTTAAATTCGCTTTAGCTCACCTACATCCCCCAAATTCATTCACTTTCCACAATGCGGTGCCAAATGCGAAAATTTTCAATTCAATGTCAATTTTTCCCCATAGTCATCATGCAAATGTCAGATTAGGCAGATCCTTACATTACATTTCACAAAAATAAGGCACTAACACTACACTGGCTGATTGTATCTAAATCCGCATATTTAAAATATGACGTCATTTCGTTGGAACCCTCGAACAAAGGTAAATAATTTTCTTTGGTAAATAAAATCTTTTCAATTTTTCACGGAATATAAAATGTATGAGAAAAGTACATACATGCACGTACCTGCCCTCGTGTGTAGTTGGAGACAGCCTCATAATAACGATGCCATACCATATGAAGTTCCCCCAAGGAAGTCAAATATTGGCCCATGGAACAACCTCGGGAGTTACAGGGAGCGGCTTATTTAAAATGAATGTTGTTCATGTTGACGTGGCGTTTGGTACTCTGTGTAGCCCTTATGCGGTTAGCAAGGTGGATGATTGGTAGCGGGAACGCCACTAAATCCATGGAAAAATCGCATTTTAAAAGGAATATTATGCGTCGAACTGACTGTGGATAGCAAGGATGATAATACCTCGTTATGCTGTGATAATGCTGGAAATTGGATTTTTTTTTATAGACCATTATCTTTGCATTTGCCCAGGAAGTTGCTAATGACATGGTGTTAATAGCAGAATTTTGTTGGTGTTATGGTCTAAGCCGTAAAAACCCATAAGTTCCGTTTCCAACAACATGGTCACGCGAGACACCGATGGTTAAAACGGATTAAACAGTGTGGAGGACTAAAGTACTTCGACTTCGAGTATCGCAAAATTGTAGACCCTAGAATTGTCAAGCTGAAGTTTCTTCAATGACTGTCAGGATATTATCTTACATGTTTGATTTGGCTTGTTTGTGTCGACTGCAACAAAATTCATAGTTCAAAGGCTTCGCTAAAGAAGGCAGCAAGTAGCTGTCGAAATACATATAAAGAAATATCGTTGACTCAAAGGAAACCCGAGCACTTTAATTATTGGTTTTGTCAGGATATTACTGCAAAACTTTTTGAAATTAGGTTCTAGCATTTACCACATCCACGAAGGCCAACCTGCTGGTGTGTGATGCCAGCGCACGACACACACTGTGGGGGAGTACCGAAATCGGATGAAGGCGAGTACCTGTTTGATTTCACTCTAAATACTAACCACGTAGTGTGTAATAAGGGGAACACCCCAACCTTCGTCTTTCAAAGCGCTGTAAACAAGGAAGGGTTCGAAGATGTCCTTGAGATATCACACTCCTGACTGACAACAATATATCAATGGTTTAGAAATGAAGAGTATCCGAGTTGAAATCATTTTCGGACCACAACTGGATACTTTTCAATGGAAATGTTTCCAGGGAGACTCCAAAGCCTTACAGAAACCCCAACAGAATCGACAGATATTTAGAGTGAAACTCTCTGATACAACTAATCCCTCAATAGACTCCGTGGAGGAGCTGGACAAGAAGGTTGTATCTTTTGAGGAAGCTAGCTTTGCAAATCTCATGTCCGGCGAAAAGAAGTAAGAAAACTTCCCCCATGGTGAAATGAGGACCTCTCTATGCTCAGGAAACTGACTAGGGGGATCTTTAATATTTGCAACAAGCACATCTTCTGACAGCTGTTTAAAGACTGCCTGATAATACACAAAAAAGCCATTAGAGCGACTAAAGCCCAAACTTGGGAAGACTTCGGCCAATCTTTGGATAATATCAAGGATACAGCAAGTATCAGCAAAATCCTCTACAAGGAGCACTCCAATCCGTCCTTAGTGAAAACAACGAATGGCACTTGGACGGTATCCAATTCTGAATCCCTTCTAAGCACACACTTTCCAGGTTGCAAAGATACCTGTACAGAGAGCCCAGAACCGAGTGATGCGGAATGCGTGCAGAGTGGATTTGTATAATCCATCAGAGGAAAGAATATCCTGGGCAATCAACAGCTTCTCCTATTTCAAATCTTCCGGGCCAGACGGCATACTGCCCATTATGCTGCAAGAATTACACGATTTAGTAGTTCCCAGGCTGCTGGTGTTCTTTAGAAGCTGTCTCCGTCTCAACAACGTCCCCCAGTCGTGGCGACGAGTTCGAGTCGTATTCATACCAAATGCAGGGAAGAGTGGACATGACAGTGCGAAGGACAGCAGGCAGATTAGCTTATCCTCCTTCGTATTCAAAATGATAGAGCGTATCATAGTTTTCCACATCCGACAATTCCTGGAAAGATCACCGCTATCGAAGTCACAGCACGCCTACATCAGAGGTAAATCGACAAAAACCGCTCTCCACAAGCTGATGCGTGCCATTCAGTATAAGGAATGTACATTATCAGCCTTCCTCGACATAGAGGGTGCTTTCAACATCGTCAGCATCGAATCTATTCACGACGCTCAATCAGATTTGGGAGTAGAGGCAGGGATCAGCAGCTAGATAGTGACTCTGCTAAGATCTAGAATAATTCATGCGGACTTAGGAAACAGCCATCCAACCAGGTTTGTATGCAGAGGGACACCTCAGGGAGGCGTCATCTCTTTACTACTATGGCTAGTGGTCATCAACAAAATAGTAACAAGGCTTGACAGCTAATGGATTAAAGTGGTCGCGTACGCGAATCATGTGACAATAGTAGCGTCAGGAATGTGTCTCTCCGTGATAAGTTAAATCATGGAAAGTGCTCTGGATATGGTGAGTGCCTGGACTGGGCGTTAACCCTGGCAAGACTGAACTGATGCTATTTACCAATAAAACCAAAGTACCGCATTTTACCCTCCCTAAACTAAACGGGCAGTTACTCCAACTATCACCCAGCGCAACGGATCTAGGTGTAATTTACGATTCGAAGCTCAGTTGCATGTTACATATTAAAGAGCGGGTGACAAAAGCCTGCATCGCTTTCTACACCTGCAAGAAAACGTTCGGAAAAATGTGAGACCTTAAGCCAAATATGGTCCTCTGGGCGCTTACAGCAGTAATCCGTCCGATTCGCTCATGTGGGTCGTCGGAAGCGCTAAACGTGATCCTGCATCTTTCACCAATAGATCTCTTTATTAAACAGCTGGCGGCAGGCAGTGCAGTTGGGCTCAGAGACTCGGAAGTCTGGACTGCTAAGCCGTACAGCCACAGCAACATCCTCAGCCGGTTGCCACGAGATTTGGTCAACGTAAAAACAGACTTCACTTTGCCCAAACTGACGTTTAATAGAAATTTCTCTGCCAAAATCCCCACCAGGGCTGAATAGAGGAGGGACGAGGTGGTGAAGGACTTTGACTTCACGATTTTCACCGATTAGTCCGGATGGCGCAACGGTTAGCATGTTCGCCTTCTATGCACTGGGCCCCGGTTTGATTCCTACTGAATGCGGTAGTTTTCGATAAAAAAGAGGATTCGCGTGTAGGACTATGAGCCCATTCAGCTGTTAAATGAGTACTCATTTATGGGGTAAATAATTCGGTTGAGCGTGTTGTTGATCACACACCTCTGCACAAGACCGTCACGATCTGGAAAATGAGATGATGCTTACTCATCTGGAGGCCATGGTTCAAATTGGATTGTTGCGCCAGTTATTTATTTTTTTTCACCGACGCACAGTGCGTCGAATGTATGGGGAAGTTATCAAAAATCAGTATCTTAAGAACCGTGCAACCGATTTTGTTAAAATTTCGCGCGAATGGGGAGCTATACATAATCTTTAAACCGCATAAATTTGATTAAAATAGATGGTCGCAGTTTTGATATATTGCGAAAAGTGTGAGTTAAATTTGCTGTAATTAGGAGGCTGCTGGTAAAAAAATCATAACTTGAAAACGAGTCTACCGATTGTAATGAAATTTAACGTCCATTTAATAAAAGGTACAGGCATTAACATTTCCAAATTACAATGTGATCTGACGACGCAGTTTTGAGATATTGATCAGAGAATTTGTCCAATTCTGGCTCTGTTTATAGGTAGTATTTTCCGGTCCTGCTAGTCTAACTCTAAGCACAATACTTATTTTACCTATAAAATATAAAATTTTGTCCGTAATTAGAACTTTTTAGTAGTTTTAACATACATATATTGTACATATTTACATGTGTTACAAAAGCGTTTTTCACGCATATAAATTACAATTACGCCCCCAAAATCACTCTAAAGTAGATAAGCGAAATAATATATTTATTAAAAAAAAACTTTAACCCAGTTGAACCTATATGCCTTGTGTATTTGTTTCCTTTTATGGGTATTTCTTTTTAGAATAAATAAACTTTTTCTAGTTTATTAAATAATTTTTTTTTTTGTTTATTTATTTATATTTCAGACTGTAAGCACCTAGTCCTTGCAACAAATGTGCAATTTTCTCTGTATTATTAATTTGAAGGAATCTTGAAAAATATTCATTGATTTTTTAAATGTGACTTATCCCACAAAAACGCCAATTACGCTCAAAAAGGCAAAAAAAGGCAAACCAAAACTACTTAGAATGAAAGAATATTTATGCATCTGACAGAAACCGTCAACCACCCAAAACGTTTTGTGACGTTTTTTTTTTAATCCTTACTCAAAGTTTTATTTTAATTTTAAATAATTGTGCTGTTTTTTTTAACATTTTTTAATTAAATTTTTTTTTTGTCTTTGGGTGTAAGCCTGGGGCCTGGTCCATTGGGAAAATATAACTTTAGGTAGCCAGGACTTCACCGAAGCTCAAAACGCAATTTTCACCTCATAGACCCTTTTTTCAATATTTTCAATTTTTCGAATTTAGCACATAATATTACTAAAACAAAGAAAAGCAAAATTTTTTAAACATCATTTTTAGGAGCTCCAACATGTTTTCTTAAAGATAGGTTACTTTCAAAGCCGGACAAAAATAAAAAAATTTCGATTTTTGGCTATGGAACGACGCACTGTGCGACGGGTCGAAAAATGGACTCCGGCGTCGATGCAGCGATCTTTTCTGAAACAAATTTCGGAGAGTTATTGCCTCCCAGACTATGCCAGCATTTTCCAGGCGGAAACTTTCGCAATCATGAAAGTATGTCTCATTCTTAAAGAAATATACCAGATAACCAGAACATCGCCATTTGCTCAGACAGCGAGGATGCTGTCAAGGCACTGAACTCGGTGAGTACTTCCACCAAACTAGCCGAGCGGTGGGGGGAAGAGCTTACCCGCCTTAGCAGACGACTTAATATCACCCTCCTCTGGGGGCCTCGTCATAGAGACATTGAGTGAAACGAAAAAGCCGACGGGCTGGCCACGAGGGGGCCAGCCTAGAAAGCTCTCATGCGGGATTTGTTTGTATTTCGCTGAGGACTGTTAAGAGCAAGATCTCTACTCACTACATCAATGTTACGGATTCAAAATGGCGGAATTTGCCCACCTGCGCCGTATCAAGGAAGATATGGCCCTGCTATGACTGAAAGAAAACATCTGATCTATTAACCAAGTCCCGTAGAGATGTCGGCTGACTCACGGCGATCATTACAGGACATTGGCCTTTCGGAGAACATGCAATAAGGCATCCCTTATAATCCGCAATATCGCAGCCGCGAGAATGGGGATGAGAAAGAAACCTCACTCACTTCCTCTACGAATGCCCGGCCCTTGCTAGGGCCAGACATCGAACATTGGATGAGGCCTTTCTTGTTAACCTCAGGGATGTGTCGGGGGTAAAGATTAGGGAGCTGCTATACTTCCTGGACTCCTCCAATTGGATATAGGTATCCTTTCATCCCCTGTTAGTCCAACCATCTTCTTATAACGGATTTTGCCGAGGTTTACGATTACAAAATGGCGCATTCGCGCTAATTGGGCTCTGGCAAGTTGTCTTTCAGCCACCACTTATACCACCAGGTTCTTCCAAGTTGCGACTTGAGCCTGCAGGCGAAAGTCGAGCAGCAATTTATTTCATTTCTTGTGGACATTCGCAACCGCCTATCGAAACCCCCGTAACACATTTTCACCGAAACGAAACTCACAAGATTCTCATTTAATTGCTCTTTAATTTGCTGCTATGTATCAGTCGTTAAAAATAATGACTTTAATTTGATTTCTTCCACTCTCTGCACCTACATACATGAGTTCCTCAAATTTCTCCCAAATCAGTTTGCCTTGAAATCAAAGTTATCCATAACATTTCCATCGTACGTGAAAGCGCCTCGTGAAGAAAAGTTGTGCTAAATCAGAATGTTAATTTTCCTTTCGGAAGATTTTCTTTTTATCTCGCACTTCCCAACGATAGCCGCAGGAATTCACATCAAAAACATTGTCTGCTTATACGTATGATATGGAGAGAGCCAGTCATGTATGGAAAAGTATATAGGTACGTACGTAAGAATACCTGATGGAATGACATTTACACGTACGCATATGAAGAAGCTAATTCAATGCCAAGAACTCATCAAGTTTTCTGTAATTAGATAAGCGTGCTATGGAAAAATGTTAAAAGAATGGGCCGAGAAGCTGACGAAGAAGCGGAGAGAAACACAAAGATTGATTTATTTATATATTACATTGATGTTGGAAGTGGGAAGAAATCAGAGATGAATATGTCAAAAAAGTCCAGAGGAACAAATGGCAAAAACATTTCGGAATTATTGTGGGTGATCACATTTTCGATAGGAGTCATGACAAGTCGAAATATATGAATCTGTTAAATAATTTTTATTTTAAAATTGATAAAAAATTGCTACATATCATTTTAATAGATGATTCTCCCTATCAGTAGAGCGGCTGTGAATTTTCACCTGTGTTGTAATGTTTCGGTTATCGTCCAGATCCGCTAGTTTTGTAAAGTTTCAATTTTCTACGACCGATCTACGAAATGAAATAATGGAAATTGTCAAGATTGTGTCGCCATGCAAAACAGCAGATTCGATAACGTTATATTTTTAAAATAAAATCAGACGAATTCCATATTCTTGACATCTGATTTTCAGTAAAACCTCCTCGCCGCATATTGAACTCGATTCCAATGGAAAATTGCGTTGTTGGAACGCAATAAACCAAAGAGCCAAAATAGACCAACATTTTATCCTGAAAACAAATATACAGATGTCAGAAAAACAAAAACCTTACATTGATAGCGTTCTATCTTTATATGGATCCTGTTACGATACATCCTCCTATTACGATACACAATCAAAATATTTCGGTTTATTGCTCTTTTTGTTCGAAAGGAGACTAAGAACAAGCAATAAGTTTACTTTAAATCCAAACTTCATCAATTGATTCTGCAAAGATTTCCACCTAGTTCTTCATTTATTGGTGAAATCTTCTGATTTTGAGAATGTCGTTTTACTCGATAACAAGAAAAATTTAATCTGGATTATTGTTTGGAAAATGTTGGAAAATTACGTTCCCGGATGTGACAAGTTCTGTATCACTTCGGACATGCGACAAAGTCTATTGCCCTATTTGCTCGTATTATTGTCAATAAAGCTTCCAATAAACCCCACCTACCTCCCTGTTTGTCACGGCAAGACGTGTGGGTGGATGGTTCAAACAATGCCGTAACAGCAAAATAATCAAACATTTTTCCCAAAGGCGTTCAGTTGAATAAATGATTATTGTGATTTGTTGTTTGTTTGTTGTTAAATGTTCCGGACAAAAGGTAGATTTTCTTGTTATTTTTGCTTTTCGCTGGGTTTCTGAAAACCACCCAAGATATGTGCGAATGAATGTTATTATTTAGTTTCTTGTTTTTAAGTGAAGTCATGCAAATTTAATTTGACTATAACAGTCTGGTGAGTAGGCGGAATATTGAAAATAATTGAATTTGAATTTTTACACTTTTCTTATACACATTTCTTAATTTATATAGTTGCAGGCTATTTAAAACCAATTATATGACTATATGACTATATGACCCACGTAACTCAGATTTGCAAGAGAGCATTTACACTACTTTCAAAAGATATTTGTAACAATTCCAATTCAGTTCATGGGAAGTGGTGTCTCTACGAAACTGAACTGTTAACTTGTACCCTAGGCAATAAGACTTTCTAAATAGATAAAAATATTTGTACTACAAAAATTAATTATGGGGTTTTGTTTGGACTAGTTAGAAGGTCTGAAAGTCCCCAGACCTACGAGATATGAAAAAAGGAGGGCGCAAAGAAGGTGTCATCTTTCAACTTTTCGAATATATTTCGGAAGTCGTAAACAAAAATTATTTGTCTATTAGAGTGCACTTAATTTTCTATTAGATTGTTATACATCATTATTTTGTATCCAGTCAGTTGTCGACGAATGCGCAGCACAAGCCAAGCCGGCTTTTCCCGCTCAGTGAGTCTGTAACCATAACCCCCATTCTTTTACTTTTAATTCCCGTTTTATTATATTTTTGTGCATAAACTATAATACAATACATCGTCATCATCATCGTAACGCGACAGCCCGACCTCGGGCCTTGGCCGCCTGGATCGTTGTCCTCCAATCATTTGGGTCACATGACCGCCTCCTGCAATCTTGGAGGCCCAGTATGTAGTTGCGCGGCACCCACATACACTGACCTCTCCTAACGAGATCTCCGTCGTCCTCGCAGTCTCGCTCAATCGACTTGTGGTGCGTTCATTACTTTCTTTTGCATGCGATCATCGCCCATTCGTTGTACATGCCCTGCCTATTGAAGTCGTTGTAGTTTGACGATTTTCGAAACTGCCAGCTCATCGTACAGTTTATACAACTCATGATTTTACCGGATACGCCATCCATCTCGACCCTAAACAGCCCCGGAAGGTTCGCCGCAGAACTTTGCGGTCGAATGTGTCTAGCATTTTCCGGAGGCTTGAGTTAGGGTCAATGTCGCGCTGCCATAGCATAGCACTGGTCCTATAATGGTTTTGTACAGGCTGAGCTTCGTGTTTCTGTGCACATGCTTCGATTTCATTATGGAGAGAACCGAGAAAAAAGTCTTATTAGCTAACTGTATCCGTCGCTTGATTTCGTCAGTTTCGTTTGTGTCCCTTGACAAGTTGCAACCCAGGTATATACAGTCGTTCACGAACTCGATGTTGAGGTCCCCCAGGTTGATGCTCGATGTTACCAGGGGGCGCCCACGTGGAGGACTATGGAAAAGGTATTTTGCCCCTCCGTCATTATCTTCGATTGTATCATTATTCTACCCTTCACGGTTGTGGTAGGGTAAATTAAGTTTATCATGAAGTTTGCAAAGCACCGAGGGAAGCATCTCCGACCATATAAACCATACCTATATATATTCTTGGTCAGTATGATGAGACGAGTTGATTAAGATTTGTCTGTTTGTCCGTCTGTCTCTCTGGTTCTATGAAAACTGCCCCTTCCCCAGTACGGAGCCCCTCGGTAAGACACAACTAAGCGTTGCCAGATAATATTCGCACCAAAAACATAGAAAGAGTAAAAAAAGGTTAAAAATGATTGAACCGGGCAAGATTATCTGGCCCGGCTAGCAAGTGTGGGCAATTCAGGTTTCCCGCTATTTTTGTTAGATGTTGGATCTGGATCGGTCACCGCAACTTCCTCATTGCAATTCGTTGTTAGTAATTCTGCTGCAATGGAGTGGTTGAATGGTGCGAACTTCAAGGCTTTTCTAACATGCAGTAAACTGTGGTATTTGCCATCGTGTGAGGGTATTCCATCTGCCTTGCCTGCCCATTCGTTGGCTGCACAAGCAGCGACGGCATAGTAGTTGCAAATTATTAGCAATAGTGGAGCAGATGCTATGCTTGAAGTTCCGGAAAGGTCTATTTTTGGAGCAACTGGCATGCAGTAACCAGATTGAATGGGCATTTGTTGTCACTTGCGCAGTTCAATGCAGCGATTTCACAATTGGCAATCGGTTCCACAGGTCATTCCATCGATTCCTTTTTCTGTGATGATGTGGCCCGTGTGAATTATTTTCTTTCTTTCTTTCGCGTAGTGTCTACCTATATATATAGGTACCTATAGTCTCCTTTCGAATGTTAAAAAGCAGTGTATTTGTTTTTTAATCTGATCGAAGCGCGGGGAAGTAGTAAAGTTGGTGATAGCTTATGGCCAATGTGTTGTTCGAGGATTGAATTGTGCGGAATAGCATTTGGAGTTTTAGGTTGAAGTCAGATGGAATCAATGCTCTACGCCTCGACACTGAATTTTAAGGATGCAGATGGATTGACTGATTAAATTGATTGATTAAAATATATGGATATTTTTGAAGTTTTCTTAAGAAAATCGTAAAAACTACAAAAAAAACCAGGCCGAAGCGAAGCGTGTATACCCTAGACTTGTGCAGACCTAGTGGTGATACCAAAAGTACCAATTGGTAACGATCATATGCATTAAAAGTGAGTTTCCTATATGACCAGTTTATAGAAGAGGTTGGCAATCATTCAGGAGGATCTTGACCATTACCAAAATCAATGAACTAACCCATTCTACAAATATTTATTTGTTGAATTTTTCAAGTGGCTAGCTTCATTCTATCGGAAGTTATTGCTTATTTGAAGTTTCACTTGCAGGGGAGGTAGGGATTCCTTGGGTCGGATCTTGCTCATCATTGCCACCAACAAATAAGATCATGCTACAAACATTTAAACAAAGTTTCAAGTCTCTAGCTTCACTCTATCGAAAGTTATCGCTTATTAGAAGTTTCATTTGTAGGGGAAGTATGGGTTTCGTTGGTCGGATTTTACATATTTTCAATATTAGCCAACAGGATCCTATTGAAAACATTTGACCAAAATTTTAAGACGCTAGCATTATTTTGACGTAAGTTATCGCTTATTTTAAGTTTCATTTCTAGGGGAGGTAGGGGTTCCTTAGGTCGGATTTAACCCATCTTGAATACCAACTAACCCAATGTCACTTCAAACATTTGACCAAAACTTCAAGTCGCTGGCTTGATTCTGTCAAAAGTTATTGCTTATTTGAAGTTGCATTTGTAGGGGAGGTAGGGGTTGCTTGATTATGATCTTGCCCATTTTCAATACCAACCTAGTAGATCTTACTAACAACATTCTGACAAATTTTCAACTCGCTAGTGTCATTCTATCGAAAGTTATCGTAATTAAAATAATATTTAATTTTTTGAAATTTGTAGGGGAGGTAGGCGTTCCTTTGATCTGATTATACCCAACTTACTAGAACTCAAGCAGCTTCTCAGCCCAGGGTTACATGCAAAAAACCAAGTGTCTACATCAATTCGTTCAAGAGTTATAGACAAAAAACCTGAAAAGTAGGGTAGTATGGGGCTCTTTGTAAAAAAATTACCGTTAGTTTTCAACTGATCGATTTTATTTTTCCAGGAGAGTAAAAGATTATCCTCACGAGCAATTTACAAAAGCTAGAGCTTTTCATGTTTATTTAATCAGGAGTTATAGATACATTAAATTATTTTACATATGTAGGGGAGGTAGGCGTTCTCTTGGCCTGATCACGCCCATTTGCAATACCAACCAACTAGATCATACTTCCAATATTTGACCAAAATTTCAAGGCTCTAGCTTCATTCTTTCGGAAGTTATCGTGCGAACGGACAGACAGACGGACAGACAGACAGACAGACAGACAGACATGGCTTAATCGAATCAGGAGGTGACCCTGATCATTTATATATATACATTGCCATACCTCCGGAGCCTCCTTTAAGGTGTTACATATTTCCGTCGTGATAAAAACAATATACCCTATACTAAAAGTCTAGGGTATAAAAATATTTTAAAAACCTATACATTACAACTAATCATAGAATCGAGTTATATACTCTATGAAAGAGGTATATACCTATACATAGATATATATATATCTTAATTTAAGTTATAAATATAAAATATTGAAATGAATTCCTAAAATTAATATTGACAAAAGCTGAAAAATTCAGAGTGTGCTTTGGGCATCGATCATTTGCTAGCTTCCGCCCTGGATTCGATATGAGAAGCTAAGCAAATGAGTTTTCTTCTCCCTCTCCCTCTCCCTCCCTCATATATGAATTTTTATTTAATTGGGGGATCTCACAATATGCGCTCGAAGTCCCACGATAGCGAGGGCAGAGACGCGCCGGACCCATATCATCTGGGACCCGTAGCTTGAGCCATTCACGATATTAGGCTCTGTACCTGAGAGAGAAAAGGATCTGTCCTGATTGGACAGTATTCCCGTTCTCTTTATATTTTCGGCCCTGTGCCAATTAGCAATTTGACTGATACAGCCCTGCATCCCTTCACGGGATTATGTATCGATTTCGTGTTTTGGGAGTTTGACGTTCGTCGCCAACACTAGGTTTCTCTTTTGTCTATAGGTATATCTTTTCGCCTGCAGCTTATTTCGCTCTTTTTTTACCGTGCAGACGTGCGATTCCTTTCTTATATTCATCCCACTACTCCCTACAGCTGAACTGGTCTGCCAGCGCACGTCACGGGTGGTCATCGGAGAGGGTTTTTGTCACTTTAGGTCCTTACGGCCAATCCATACCCTCGCCTTCCGGTCTCCATTGCTACTAAGGTTCAAAAAATCGAAAATTAGAGTTATTTGTTCCTTTTTTAGAGGTCAATGTACCTTTGTTTTAAATTCTTAAAAATTAAGACAGCCAATAAGTAATTCTTTTCTATGTATAATAATGCAATTAAACGTTTAAAATTAAATAAAAGAAATGTGAAAAAAAATTTAATAAAATTAGTAAAATATCGTCATTTTAAAAGTGGCACCTCAGAGATGTACGGCTATCTCCAACGCAACTTCCAATATGGTTTTCTTTCTAGGGTTAAAAAAAGCTACACAATTTTATTTTAGGGTATTAGTGAAATTTAATTTAACCTTTAGTATCAAAACAACCTTCAACCTTCATCTCAATATAAGAAAACATTAAAATCTATCTAATGTAATGTAAATGCTATGCTACAAAGGCACTCGCAACGTTTTTAATTCACAAAAGTACCATTCTTTGGGGTCAATTGACTGACCAAAAAAGGTTGCCCATTGATACGAGAGCATCATGTCTGAAAATGGCGCCATGGTATCATTTGCTAAATGTCCGTTCTATTTCGGGATAATTTGTATAGAAATGTCCGATCCGACTATAAGAAAGAGAATGAAAAAGGAAACTTTGTTGAAATCAAGTACGTATGTCAGTAAATATTCGGTTTTCCATTCAAATCTAGGCACACATGTATGTATGTATTTGTTACACGAAGCAATGAAACTTTAATCGAACGTCGAATATCTTCAAGCAGCACGAAACTACTTTTGCTAGTGGAATCACCGCAGTAATTAAAAATTTATGGAAAAATGTGAATCGAACGTTAGTGTCACCACACACTGTCGAACTCGAACACGAACCTGGTACAAGTGGACCGGTTTTCTTCAGATTTATGTGAAGTATGTGTGTGTGTCAGAGGACATTTGTACCAGGTTCGTGTTCGAGTTCGAGTTCGACAGTGTGTGGTGACACTTATATAAAAACAATAAAATAAGCTCCCTTATTTGTGGTTATTTACGTTGACTTGCACGCAGTGACTATAGTCAATGTGTTTGACTTTTTGAAAGTGTTGGCTGTTTTTAGATTTTGAAATTTTGGCCAAATATTGGCTGTATCATTTGACCAAAAATGTCAAGGCTCTAACTTCATTCTATCGAAAGTTATCGTGCGAAGGGACAGACGGACAGTCAAAAACCGAATCAGGGGGTGATCCTGATCATTTATATCTACACATTGCTATACATCCGGTGTTACATATTTTCGTCGTGACAAAAACAATATACCCTGTACTATAATAAGTCTAGGGTGTAAAAAGTAAGTGAAAAGTAAGTTCGTCAACTATTTTATAAAAAAACAATAAATAAATAAATAACTGGCGCAACAGTCCAATTTGTACCACGGCCTCGAGATGAGTTAGCATCATCTCATTTTCTAGATCGTGAGGGTTTTTTTGTGCAGAGGTATGTGATCAGCAATACGCTCAACCGAGTTATTTACCCCATAATGGGTACTCATTTAACAGCTGAGTGGGCTCATAGTCCGACACGTAAATCCCCGGAATTGAACCGGGGCCCAGTGCGTTGAAGGCGAACGTGCTCACCGTTGCGCCATCCGGACTACCAACTGTTTTATATGTGTAATAAATTGCACAGAAATCGATTTTGCTTCGCTCCGAAGGTGTTTATTTAAGTCCGCTGTATCTCCTAAGTGTATCATTTGATCAAGTTGAAGTTTGGTCATAGCTAAGACAATCAACTTTTTATTATTTTTACCAAGTTTCATTAAAATCGATTCACCCAATTTTTAGATATAAAATTAAATCCACTCTACATCTTTGAAATACGTCATCGAATCAATCTGAAATACACATAGTTCAGATAACCAACTATAATTAAAAAATTTATTAAAATCAGTTAACCCATTCTCAAGATATTGATTTTTGTCCACTTTTTGATACATTTCGCGGCACTGTGCATGGGGGTGAATTGCGAACTCAGCGTACATTTAGACAGGGGCGAAACAAGTTGATGTTCAATCAATTCTTTTTCAACTCTGATCCGATAAGATCCCACACAAGACCTGGATCAAAATCGGTCTGTCGTTTTGTAAGGAAATAGACCGAAATCCGGTGAAACGAAAACAGCTATTGCCTGCATTCCCCATCTGTCACGAGAAATTGAGTCAAATTGTGATTTACTTCACCATGCGTGTGTTTCGTCTATAGTACTTGTATGGAACGAGTCTATAAGTACTACTCGTCAATGTCCTTTTAGATAATTGCTACTGTCGCGTGGGTATAAACGTCAGCATAATTCGAACTGCTGAGACTGTTATCCTCTTGACCTTATCCTATCATATTTCATGAGCTAAAATACAATCCGATTAATTATTGTGCGATTCATGTGAGTGGATACCGGGACATGTATCATGTTTCTACCCACTTGATTGTACCATTGAAAAAAATGAAGAAAATTCTCTCTAGATGACATTAAGAACTGGTATTTTCTAACTTGAGTTCTTATATAACTCCTGTAATATTTGGACCAACTTGCAAGTGTGCCGCTAGAAATTTTTTAAGGGGGTCATTTAGTGACATTAACGGACGATGTAGTATATGCACACCAGACACCTACATCTTGATAAATTTACAAATCCCGCAACCCATGCACACCATCCGTCCTTCTTCCGACAACAAGATTAAGTTGACAGTTGGGCCAAAGATTCAACATTAGAAAGATACCCAACTTCATACAAATTAACGCGAGTGACTAGTAGTTGCATATGTGTTGGTTTCCATATGCGTACACAAAGAGGTAATGCCGACTAACAAGCATGTTACTCACACAATGAAACTTTATAGGCAGTTGTCATTACTGTACTCGTACTGTTGCCGTCTCTATCTCTTTCAAGGCGATTTACACGTATCTTTGAATTATTGGCACCGCGAGAGGTATCTTAAATTCTTAATTTGTATGAAGTAGGGTATCTTTCTTATGTTTAATCTTTGGTTGTGCTGTATATGTACTTTTTTTCACTAAATTATACGCGTAGAGTGTTGTAATATACGGAAAGCATAAAATATATTCCACCCAAAAAAAACATTTCAATAAGATTTCAGCAAGTTCAGTTCAGTTCAGTCTCGGTCGAAATCTAGATTAATAAATTTACGAAAAATCTTGGAAATTTGGAGGTACTATAAATTCATATCTCAAGTTTCACCCAAATCTTCTATAGTGTGAAAGGGACATAAAGCATGGTTTTTTTTTTAAATTCGATTCGCAGCTTTTCGTCATTCAATGATTTATTTCAAAATTTTCAACGATTTTGATTGAATACGATTACGATATGTTCTGCTGGTGCACTTTTGTGATTAGTGTAATATGTTATTTTAGGTTTTAGTCATATTTAAGGGGGTCTCAGTCAAAAAATTGGAAAATAATTGTTTTTTATTTTTTGTTACATCATAACTCCGGAAATATTGAGGCTAGCTCAATGAACTTTTCTTTTTGTTTGAATTGTATAAGATTTTTCTTGTAAACAATCTGTGAATTTATTAAATTGGAGCAAGCATTAACAAAATTACAACCATTCAATGCCTCATTTTTTTTTCTAGCTAAGATTCATCTAGTTAAAGTACCCTTATACAAAAACTACTAAAGTTTTTGCAATTTTTTTCTTTTTTCTATGTATATGGAGAGAATACCGAACATTTTGTCGTTTTATTTATTCAGATCTACTTATTTTTAATGCTTGACGTGAAATTAGTGGTTTGGGAAAATTTTTCACAACACCTTGAAATTTTTTTCCCGATTTTTAATAGGAATTTTATAATTATAAAAAGTTTAAACATTCCTGAGAATATGAAGACTATATTTTGGTACCCATTTACACACTGTGACATATTACACACACCACAAAAATGTTCCCCCGGCTGTCAAATAATATGTTGTTATTTTCAATCATACCGCAACCCAGGGAGCACCAGCTGATAGGAAAAAGTAGGCAATGAAAAAAAAAATATTGTAAAAAGCTGACACAAATTGCAACTTTCAGTCAGTTAATTTGACAAACGGGGGAAAAAAAGTGTAGGCTATAAAAAAAAATGGATACGAAACACGTATGGAGTGTGAGTGATGATAGCCTCTCTTCAATACATGCTCCATACTCTCAGTAAACATTCAGATACTGTTCAAGAACGGTTCATACAAATTTGAGCCCTGTAGGATTGATAGATGCCAAGAAAGGGTACATTGAAAAGGGAAAAAACGTGATTTTTCAGGAGAGCACTTTTTCTGACGGACGACGTTTCATGACGTATTTCAGTCTAAAAACGATACTTGGATTATCGTTGAGACCAGGAATTATATCTAATCAATATCTAATATCTAATCTAATCTAATATTTTATGAATTTGTTCAATATTAAAGCAACTTGTGCAATTCAGGTCTGTGAGAAGGCCATTCGCTGTTTGTAGTTACTTGTTAAAGAAAATATTTTTATACTTATTTATAATTGAGATATTTTAACCATTTCTTACAAGCACGACCAGAATGGAGAATTTTCGAATAAAATTTTTTTTTTATAATTTTTATACCCTAGACTTTTAGTATAGGGTATATTGTTTTTGTCACGACGGAAATATGTAACACCTTAAAGGAGCCTCCGGAGGTATAGCAATAATGTATATATATAAATGATCAGGGTCACCTACTGACTCGAATTAGCCATGTCTGTCTGTCTGTCTGTCCGTTCGCACGATAACTTTCGATAGAATAAAGCTAGAGCCTTGAAATTTTGGTCAGATGCTGGAAGTATGATCTAGTTGTTGGTATTGAAAATGGGCATGATCAGGCCAGAAGAACGCCTACCTCCCCTACATATGTAAAATAATTAAATGTATTTTTAACTCCTGATTAAATAAACAGGAAAAGCTTTAGCTTTGGTAGATTGCTTGTGAGGGTAGTCTTATACTCCCCTGGAAAAATTAAATCAATCAGTTGAAAACTAACGGTAATTTTCTTACAAAGAGCCCCATACTACCCTACTTTTCGGGTTTTTTGGCCATAACTCTTAAACCAATTGACATAGATAGCTGATTTTTGGCATGTGACCCTGAGGTGAAAAGTTGCTTCAGTTCTAGTAAGTTGGGCGTAATCAAATCAAAGGAACGCCTACCTCCCCTACAAATTTCAAAAAATTAAATATTACTTTTATTACGATAACTTTCGATAGAATGACATTAGCAAGTTGAAAATTTATTAGAATGTCGCTAGTAAGATCTACTTGGTTGGTATTGAAAATCGGCAAGATCCGACACAAGTAACCCCTACCTCCCCTACAAATGGAACATCAAATAAGCGATAACTTTTGATAAAATGAAGCCAGTGACTTGGAATTTTGGTCAAATGTTTGAAATGAGATTAAATTAGCTGGTGTTAAAGATGGGTTAGATCTGACCTAAGGAACGCCTACCTCCCCTACAAATGAAACTTAAAATAAGCGATAACTTACTACCAAATAAAGCTAGCGACTTGAAATTTTGGTCAAATGTTTGTAGTAAGATCCAGTTGGCTAATATTGAAAATACGTAAAATCCGACCAACGAAACCCCTACTTCCCCTACAAATGAAACGTCAAAGAAGCGATAACTTTCGAAGGTAGAGACTTGAAATTTTGTTTAAATGTTTGTAGGGTGATCTAATTAGTTGGTGCCAATAATGGGCAAAATCCAACCCAAGGACCCCTACCTCCCCTACAAATGAAACTATAAACAAGTGATAAGTTTCGGTAAAATTAAGCTAGCGACGTGAAATTTTTAGTTGTAATTAAAAATGCGCAAGCTTCGACAAAAGAAACCTCTACCTCCCCTACAAGTGAGACTTCAAATAAGCAATAACTTTCGATGGAATGAAGCTAGCGACTTGAAAAATTCGACAAATATTTGTAGAATGGGTTAGTTAGTTGATTTTGAGAATGATCAAGATCCCTCTGAATGAGTGCAAACCTTCCCTATAAGCTGGCCATATAAGAAACTCACTTTTAATGCATATAGTCGTTGCCTATTGGTACTTTTGTTATCACCACTAGGTCTGTACAAGTCTAGGGTATATACGCTTCGGACTCTGGTTTTTTTTTACTGAGACCCCTCCTCCCCCCTTAATGCTTTAAAATTAAATTACAATGGATAATTTAATTATTCACTTATTTTAAGAATAAAAACGATTATCTGTCCGTCTGTTTGCCTCTCCATAGAATATCTCACGAACGGATAAAGCTACACACATAGAATTTGGTGAGAATGTATGGAAATACTGGAGAAAGTGATGTGTCATAATAGGCCAATGTAAAGGGGGGAGGGGTCTTCATAAAAGAAAATTGTTATGTTTTAATGAAAATGAATGATTTAAAATCTTAATTAAACATCAGATGTACTTTATTCACGTTTTCTTATTAATTAACTAGAAAAATATAGATAGTGCTGTTTATTAAAACATAGTTGTAGTCATAGGAATAGTAGGCGTACAATATCAGTGTTGTTTATACAGAAATGAAGAGCACTTTTTTTTATTTATTTATTTATTTTGTAATCATCGCCAGTGAAGACGCTGCTCACCGTTATCAACTTTGGCAGTGCTACAGTTCCTTGGGAACCAACAAACTGCTCTTCCAAAATGACAACGCCACCAGGCATCAATTCTTTTTTTCAAAGCTTAATTAGGCCAATAAGCCAATTTGAGGGCTTTTTAATAAAAATAAGGGAAAGATCTGAAAATAATTTGAATCCCTTCTATAGATACTGAATATGTACATGGAAACTGAGTTTGCACGGTCGTAGAAGGTGAGCTTAACTTTGGGTGGGCGAATATCCGAGAAATTTGAGCCATTTTTTAATATTATGCTTATAACTCCTAAACGGTGCCTCGGATCGAAAAAAACTAGCAGGAATAAATTAAAGAACGTTGAATTCTGCGTCCAATGCACTGCTCAAAGTTTAAAGTTCGGTTCAGTAGCGTAGTAAAAATCGATAGTCAAAAAGCGGCAGTTTTCGAGGCTTCGGAGAAAAATCACATTTTATCATTTTTCAAGCTCACAGATATTTGCACCGGATGCTCCAAATGGAGAAGCTTATGTATAAAAGGTAGAAATAATTTAATTGTTAGCCTAACGTGGCCAATTCGGTCCGTTTTTAGAGTAGTTATGAGCAAAAATTCATAAATGCCTGCTCATCGATTTATACCTTAAAAGCTCTATCTCGGTAAGTATAACAGCTAGAAGTTTTATTTTAGTGTCAAACTGTAGATAAATTACTCTAGTTTAATAAAGTTTGGCAAAATTTCTTGTAAGACCAATTTAGAAGATATTAAAAAGAAACAGAACAAGCGAAACAGTTAAGCAATTTTCAATATGGTGGCGGGGTCCGTGTAGGTGGGGGGATAGAAAACTCAAATTTTCAAACAATGTACCAGCTCAAATAATACATCAAAAATCGAAAGTACCCTAATTAAAGCAACCAGTGTTATAACAATTTGACTGACCAAAGTAATTTAACCTTTCCAAAATCAACGACTTTTTTTTTTATAAAAACGTAGCAACTGAAAAATAATAGCCAGTAATATATACTAGTAAAGACTCAATCGCAGTAATACCCTATTATAAAAACAGAAAATAGCCCGTAGAAATCAGATGCTTCTTTTACTAGATATACCTATATAGTAGCTCGAAAAATAAGAAAATGAAACCGGAATATAGAGGGCTACGCTCGCAATTCGAGGGTTTTGTAGCAAGCGCTTATTTTGGCATGTAAATACTGGCTCCCTGCTCTTCTTGGTACCCCTCAGATGAATAAAAACACCATAATTAAATGTTTTACCCATGATATAGTATCTTACATGCCAATTCACAAAAAGACTGCATCTGTCACCTCTCAAAGTAATAGTTTTAATACGAGAAGCTGTAGATAGATATGTATGTATACGAGATAAACTGTCCCACTCTTCGAGATGCTTAACCATTCATATTAAGACGGCATTGCAAATTGCAAACTTGTGTAACGGCTTCGAAATTCAGGGCGGCTGGGACAAATTACGGTCTAATATTTTTTCCTCCTCCACTGTTCCCCTTTCTACAAATCTCAAGAAAATGCCAAAAATGGCATGTACTCAACATTACCTTTCTCACGACACCCCACTTGGCTATACCAGTGGATAAAAAAAAATTTACCTTAATATCGCCTCTATATGGCGTTAGGTGTATTTTTTGTATGGATAGTGTCAAAATGCATAACTTTAAGTCAATGTACTATTATTAAATATCATGTCATTGTAATGAAACTTAGAGGTATTATTGCCTATGATGTTGGTTATCATCAGCCATCAATATTTTTGACCTAGGGTGTGCTTGAGGGGTGCAGGGGTGTGCTAACTGCAACAATAGAAATGTACTATTATTAACCTTTTTGGATGAGATTTAAAAATTATATTATTTTCGGTTTTCTATGCTAGTGAAATGCCGCTTTTTTGTAAATTTTCATATGTCTAGCTATAACGGTCTCGAAATGCAAGGGGGGGGGACAAACTCGGACCACATATTTTCCCCTCTCCCTCTTTTCCGCTTTCTTCAAATTTGAAAAAAATTCCAGAAATGGAATGTACTCAACGGTACCTTTCTTATGATACCCCACATGCCTATACCAAACGAAAAAAAAAAGTTCGACCTTCATTTCCCCTCTATGGCGACCCCCCCTTAAAGTTGACCTATTACGACGCATCGCTTTCTCCAGAGAATTATAGTATTTCTACATATTCCCACCAAATTTCATGCATGTAGCTTCAGCGGTTCGTGAGATATTTCATGGAGAGACGGACAGACAGACGGACAGACGGACGCATGACCGATTTCATAAGGGTTTTGTTTTACTACAAAACCCTAAAAATGGACGTAGCAACTACAGTGAATTCATAACAACAATCTTTCGCTCGTGGCAATCAGAAAAATTTCATTAGTTTTTCAAAAAAAAAATTTTTTTATTTTATTTTTTTTACTCAGTAACCTTCTTTGGTTCATGCACAACAACTTTGATAAAGATCATCACATGATCAAATGCATAGTTTACGATTCTATAAAGGACGTACAAACAAACATTCATTTTTATATGTAGAGATAATCTTTCAGTAGGTTAAGAAGAGTTATTACCTGGTTAAGAAGTTCAATGGGACATGAACGACTGTCAGGACTCTGCATGAAGAGCGTTCAACGGAGAATAGTACTAGGATGGAAGTCATTTTTTGACGCGGTAATCGACAAATTTGGTATTAAGTCAAGAAGGCTTTTTTTTAAACTAATTTTTAATGCCTGTCTTGTGTATTATACATTACAACATATTTTCATTTACTTTATTTTGATTTTTTTGTAATATGTATTATACTATTTTTTTACGAAATTACCATTTAAGTCAACAAAATTTAATATTTCATCCTATATTATTTAATATTATAAATTTAAATCTTATTTGGGGTACATACGTTTTTGTTCAAAATAATGTTTTATTTAAATTTAAGGAGGAGGGGGTTCTTTTCTTCTCTGCGCATGCCAACTAGTCGCTGGCAAATTATCTCACAACCAATAAACTCCATATTTAATTCTCCGATTTTTTCCATACTTTACATAGAAACTGCCAATATGACATCCATTTCAAATGTTTCATGGCGCCCAACATGGGGCCGTATTGATTTAACCCTCACATCCATTTCAAAGACTTTCTACCATTCTTAAATCCCTAAAATCGATCGTTATATCATTAAATCAACAGAGATTGCAAAAAATAAAAATAGTATCGACAAAATGTGAATCATTTCCCTGGGAGAAAAGTGATAAAACACCTGACAGTATAATCCTATGAAATATTCAAACATTCTACTTTTACGGTTTCCAATATATTCGAGACTTTTCAGATTATTCTCGGTTGTTGACTATTATGGTGGAATCGAATAGAAGAGAACAGCGACTTTTGTTGTGTCTGGGTCTTTATGGGGATTTTTTGTTTGGAGTTTTATGAGAAATCACATTGAAGGTGTAACGAAATGACAGGTATTTGAAGAGACTATGCCATGGGCATATGTGAAAGTATACGAGTGGTCAGAGATAGGAACTATGCCAAAAAGTAGTATATAAAGGAATATAATTTTAAAAAGGACTTTATAGGACTCTTCCTTTTCTTTATTTCAGATTAAACGTAAAGTCAATGTTTTACGACAAGCCTATGTAGAAAGCAATACATTTTTTTTCCTCGCTTCGTCGCATTATTATTTTTTGTTGTGTTGGGTGTCTGTTGCTCTGCACTGTATTACAATTATCAGTTCGTATATGCAGGTCTAATTATACCCTAGACTTTTAGTATAGGGTATATTGTTTTTGTCACGACGGAAATATGTAACACCTTAAAGGAGGCTCCGGAGGTATGGCAATGTATATATATATAAATGATCAGGGTCACCTCCTGATTCGATTTAGCCATGTCTGTCTGTCTGTCTGTCTGTCTGTCTGTCTGTCTGTCTGTCTGTCTGTCCGTCTGTCCGTCTGTCCGTCTGTCCGTCTGTCTGTCCGTTCGCACGATAACTTCCGATAGAATGAAGCTAGAGCCTTGAAATTTTGGTCAAATATTGGAAGTATGATCTAGTTGGTTGGTATTGAAAATGGGCGTGATCGGGCAAAGAGAACGCCTACCTCCCCTACATATGTAAAATAATTAAATGTATCCATAACTCCCGATTAAATAAACATGAAAAGCTCTAGCTGTGGTATATTGCTCGTGAGGATGATCTTCTACTCTCCTGGAAAAATAAAATCGGTCAGTTGAAAACTAACGGCAATTTTCTTACAAAGAGCCCCGTACTATCCTACTTTTCGGGTTTTTTGTCTATAACTCTTGAACCAATTGACGTAGACACTTGATTTTTGGCATGTAACCCTGGGGTGAGAAGCTGCTTGAGTTCTAGTAAGTTGGGCATAATCAGATCAAAAGAACGCCTACCTCCCCTACAAATTTCAAAAAATTAAATATTCCTTTAATTACGATAACTTTCGATAGAATGACACTAGCGAGTTGAAAATTTGTTAGAATGTTGTTAATGAAATCTACTAGGTTGGTATTGAAAATGGGCAAGATCCGACCCAAGCAACCCCTACCTCCACTACAAATGCAACTTCAAATAAGCGATAACTTTTGACAGAATCAAGCCAGCGACTTGAAGTTTTGGTCAAATGTTCGAAGTGAGATTGGGTTAGTTGGTATTCAAGATGGGTTAGATCCGACCTAAGGAACCCTTACCTCCCCTACAAATGAAACTTAAAATAAGCGATAACTTACGACAAAACAATGCTAGCGACTTAAAATTTTGGGCAAATATTTGTAATAGGATCCAGTTGGCTAATATTGAAAATACGTAAAATCCGACCAACAAAACCCCTACTTCCCCTACAAGTGAAACATCAAATAAGCGATAACTTTCGATAGAGTGAAGCTAGAGATTTGCAATTTTGTTTAAATGTTTGTAGCATGATCTTATTTGTTGGTGGCAATGATGAGCAAGACCCGACCCAAGGAACCCCTACCTCCCCTACAAGTGAAACTTCAAATAAGCGATATCTTTCGATAGAATGAAGCTAGCGACTTGAAAAATTCGACAAATATTTGTAAAATGGGTTACTTCATTGATTTTGATAATGGTCAAGATCCTCCTGAATGATTGCCAACCTCTTCTATAAACTGGTCACTTTTACTGCATATGGTCGTTACCAATTGGTACTTTTGGTATCACCTCTAGGTCTGTACAAGTCTAGGGTATATACGCTTCGGACTTTTTTTTTTCATTAAAAAGATGAGCATTTTATGAACACTGGGCGTAAGACCAATAGAAATGAATTAGTGTGCCAATTTACTCTACTACTCAATTGCCCTAACCCCTTGTGGGGCATAGCGCGTCAACTGTTCCATGTGGCCTAGTTGACGTTTCGTTGGCATAATCTGGTTTCGGAGAATGCAGTTGCCAGCATACACTTCCTGCACATCCATGGCCACGAACCTCGTCGTGGACGGGATTCGAACCCGAAACGCCGGTAGTCAAACATTAAACTGATGCCTCAACACACTGCGCTACCGGTCGTCCCCAGAGTACTCCGTTGCTAAGTAACTTCTATATGAATTAAACTCCATTATCACCGGGGTTGCGGACAAACGACGTCATTCGATCAGTTGACATTGTCAGTGCCCTTTTATGTTCAAATTTTCAGAATTTACTCATAACTCTTGAAACGACATTAATGCAGGAAGCAAGTGGTTTACATTGGGACTTTGGATATTATATTTTCCATCTGCTCTCTCCACTAATAAGGGCTGAACCCAGGCAAAAACGTTATCGGGAGTTTATCGGTTCCGCTTAACGACGTCGAAAACAAGGGGCTTGAAACTGAACTATTTTTGGCATTATAGCTTGCACTCCTTCTCACTTCAAGGCTTTTGGGGGCTGATAATAAATTTAAGTGAAGCGGATACGACACGACTTTGTTCTTAATATATGGAAAATTGCATTTAGGCTGGGAATAGATGCATGTACATAGAAATTATTTGCTAACAATGAAAAGAGTTAAGAAACCTCACACACACTTTTGGTTATCCAACACTGACGTACTACTCATATTACGTAGCACTTCTGATATAAAGTTCATAGGTTTTTTCTGTTGTATATTGTCAGAACATAATACCCAATTGTTACAGGGGATGATGCACTGCACTGAAGCAAAATGCCCTTAGAAAAACCCTTTTTGAAACTCTTCTTCCTTTTGTAGATACTCTTGGCATTTTATGGTACTTAATTAGTAAATTGCCCTAACCCCTTGTGGGGGCTCCAGATTATCGTAAACAGTAAAGGTAAGACAACCTAATATCCAGATTTTCCAAAAAACTACTGGTATTCACCAGATGGCATGAAATCACTCGATAATTGCTTACTTTAACACGAAGAAAACTGAGTGCACTACTTTTTTTGATGTGCAGTGTGGAAATTGGATTACTTATTTGATTTGGAATGTTCACACAATTTAAGGGAGGTTCTCACATTTCTTATAGCGGCCATGGTACCCCATAGATAAGAGGGTTACGAGGCCGAGGGTCCTCCAAGACCTGAACCTCAATGCGTGCGCTAGGTCATTTGTACCGCCCGAACACCATTTCCTCCTTATCGCCTCATTATGGCAACCTTAGGCTTCGTCCCCACGGGGATATTCAGATGCCCATCAACCAACCAGACTCGCCATTTATTACAACTCTCCTCTGCTCAGACTAATGAGGGTACATGATGAACTCCAACTTGGTCCTTTTGCAATGAATTTCAATGCATTCCGTAGACTCGTATTCCTAAGACTTAGTACATATCCTAACGCTGATCACCTTTAGGGTTTTCACACGTACCTTTTTTATTATTCTACAATCTTTGTCTTTTAATTTCATGCTTGTATACATTTATATTTTTTTTTTGTTTTTACTTTTGTTTTTAGTAATAATTTCTATTCTAATTTTTTTTTTACGTATATACGGTTTTTGGAATTTCGTTCTGTGTATATACATGAATTAAATAAATAAATAAATAAATCATTCTCCAGCAGTTGAATTTTCATTTAAAATCAAACATTACTCAAATCAATCTTCACAGCTGCCAATATGTCCGCGTAGTGTATTGTCGAATTGAATTCCATTGTATTGTAGTGACAACCATCCTGAATCAGAAAATCACCGCTGTCCTTATTAATTCCTAATCGGGGCATGTTGCCTTTCCGTCACCACAAGTGACAATGCCTAAATTTGTCGACAGCTTGCCTACGCCATTTCACCTTAAACGCTGTGAAGTCTGTGAATGATGAAGTAAAATCGTATTTCACATTAGGCGCGTTCTTTTGTACTCCAGTGTAAGTTAATTTGGGTAAAGGTTAACCACCGCGCCGTGAAAAAAAGAAAAATTCCCGGGTCAATTAATCGGTTAGGTGTCAAAGTACAGTGTACCCATGGCGTCAATTTGGTTTTCTATCATTTTTGATTGAGTGTTAATCGGATTATAAATATGGAACATATCCGAAAATATATCTACGATAAGTGTACTAAGTAACGAAATGTCATAACTCAAATTAAACTGAAATTTATTATGGACAATTACAACTATTCTTAATATTCATAATTTTCCATAATAAATTTCAGGGAAACAAGGCCCGATGTGGAGTTTTAACGTTACGATGATAATTATTTTATAAATTTGGCACTTGGCGATGCAAGCAACATCTGTTGACACACCTATCCAGTGCAGATTTACTAACCGGTAAAGCTCTCCAGGTTAATTCAGGTTAATGCGTTGTTTTAATTGCCTGCTGTTAACCCGAATTGACCTTCACTGAAGAACAAAAAAACCCAATCATAATTTTCCCAAAGAAGCTTAGCACACCCGGTTTCCGTTTTCAGCGATTCCCCCCTAGTCAATTTCGCCGGGAGAACTTTTTCATTCAAATTTTCTTTTCCAGTATCGAGAGCGTTTTGAATTTTGTAACATTCAGTCGTCCCGGCGCGAAACGAGATGATCAGCCGGGGAAAGATACCGATGAGCTTGCTAAGAAATTCCCGGGATTTTAAAGCTCATCCCCCATTATCTGATAGGCATTGGTAAAGGTGTTGGTAGTGTGGTAGCGAGAATATAGCTGATTTTTTGCTGATTTAATTTTATTTTGCATATTATTACGTTCATGTAATTTGTTGATGGTTAATGGAGAATAGGGTGCGTTTAGAATTAAAGTGACTTAAAATTTGTTGAGATTTTATTACCAAATGCATAGCTACAGTGGCAAAGATTTAGAGAATTTTAATACACTTATTTTAATATGAATTCGAATCTATTTTATTTGAAAAGCATTAACTTCGTTTGAAACCGAGTTGGTGTCCCTCTTCTCTCTCTCTCTTTCTCTCTTAAAGGCGAACATACACCATCCGGAATTCCTGTCCGGAAAAACTGATGAGGCCCGGCCTTGAGGAATTCCGGATCGTGTATGGTTGTTTCAGGCCGCCTTCAGGCGGCCGGATTGGCCTTTCAGGCGGCCGGAATGAAAATCGTTCCCGTCAAGCCTCCACCACACACGTTCCGGAATTTTTCTCCGGAAAAACTGATCAGGTCTGGCCTTGAGGAATTCCGGATCGTCAATGGCATGTGCAGGTCGCTTTGAGTTGGATGGATAATTGGCAATCGATCTTATCATCATAGAATGAAAGTATCTATCTATTGGATTGAATTTTACATTCCATAGCCAAGCCTCAGATACATTCGACTATTGAAATAAACTCTAGTGAAAATCCATTCTACTCATGCGGCCGGACAGTTCGCTTTGAGGCGGCCTGACCGGAATTCCTCAAGCAATTCCATCCGGCGGCCTGTCCGGCCGCCTCAAGGCGAACTGTCCGGCCGCGTGACTAAAATGTATTTACACTGGAGTTTTTTTTTCAATGGACGAATGTATCTGAAGCTTGGCTATAGAAAGTAAAATGCCGTACAATTCAATGCAATAGATAGATACTTTCATTCTATGGTATTTTACTTTCCATAGCCAAGCTTCAGATACATTCGTCCATTGAAAAAAAAACTCCAGTGTAAATACATTTTAGTCACGTGGCCGGACAGGCCGCCGGATGGAATTGCTTGAGGAATTCCGGACAGGCCGCCTTGAGGCCAGCGGATGGATAATTGGGAATCGATCATATCGCCATAGAATGAAAGTATCTACCTATTGCATGAAATTGTACGGCATTTTACTTTCCATAGCCAAGCTTCAGATACATTCGTCCATGGAAAAAAAACTCCAGTGTAAATACATTTTAGTCATGCGGCCGGACAGTTCGCCTTGAGGCGGCCTGTCCGGCGGCCTGAAGCAGCCATATACGATCCGGAATTCCTCAAGGCCGGGCCTGATCAGTTTTTCCGGAAGGAATTCCGGATAGTGTATGGTGTATTCTTTATTCAGGCAAACCGGAAGGCCGGGCCTCATCAGTTTTTCCGGACAGGAATTCCGGATGGTGTATGTTGGGCTTTATAGAAAGCTATTAAATGGACAGAATGTGTATGCTGGTAACTTGCCTAAAATCTTTGATATTCTAAACGTCAACTAGGCTTCAAATGAGAAGTTTATGCTCTTGTGCTATGACCCGCAAGGAGTTAAGGCAAAATAGTAGATTTCATTTCATTTGAAATAGTGTTGTGTTGATTTAATTTAAGAGACTGCAGTCTCTCCATTTAAATTACCTTACTCGTAAGTTTAAACAAACAAGCTAGCCTTCGGCTAGCTTGCCGAAGGTATGATAGCCTTCACGCTTCGCGTAAAGGGTATCATACCTTCGCTGTGACCTATGATGCATTTACCACTTTGAAATTAGTACTAAAACTTGTTCCGATTTCATTGTTCCTATGAGAGGTATATGAAATAGTGGACCGATTTCAACCAAATTTAGGGACGTGATATGTCTGTTAATATGATTGAATAGAATGAAATTTGGTAAAAATATCTTTAGAAATAAAAAAAAATTTCCTAACAAAAACTTGTTTTTGGAACGGTCGTTTCTATGACAGCTATATGATAGAGTAGCCCAATTTCAATCAAATTCAGCAATATAATTTGACTATTTATTAGTGTGAAATTTGAAAAGGATATCTTTAGAAATAAAAAAGTTTTTCTCACAAAAACGAATTTTTTGACTGGTCGTTCCTATGGCAGCTATGTGACGTAGTGGTCCGATTCCATTGGTTCCGACATATAGGTATACAGCGTGCAATAAAAAGAATTCTGTGTACAAAATTTCAGCTCGGTAGCTTTAAAACTAAGGGACTAGTTTGCATAGAAACAGACGGACAGACGGACAGACAGACAGACAGACAGACAGACAGACGGACAAAGCTTAATCGACTCGTCTCGTCATACAGACCAAGAATATATAGGTATATAGTTTATATGGTCGGAGATGCTTCCTTCTATGCGTTGCAAACTTCATGACAAAGTTAATATACCCTATCACATCCGTGAAGGGTATAAAAATTATTTTTTTGTCTGCATAAAATCATCATGAAAAGCCGCATTGCGTTTAAGCAATTCCCAAAAATACATTTAAATCTATTCAAATTTTAATTAAATTATCACGTCTTTTTATCTCCTACTCGACTAGTGTTTTACAGGATATGGTCTCATTTTCATTTCGCTATGAATACCTGTTACACTATACTGGATTCGTGCACACGTATGATAAATGATAAAATGATAAAAAATATTTTGGAAATGAGTTCATTGCATATCATAAATAATTTTTCCAAAAATATTGAAACCTAGTAATTGTGATTGGAACTGCCGAAATCATTGATGGTAACTGAATCATGAAAAGTGCTGAAAAATTATTAATTATGCTAAAAAATAATGTGTTGTTATTAAAGGACACTTCATGTGCTCGGAGATTGTATGTGAAGGTTTAAGTTCATTTATTGCAAGCATGTGTAGACATGATTAATACAGATGCCCTACGATATCAATAAATTAAAATATGTCGATTAAATTGAAAACGATATTATTTGATTAATTCAATAAAACATGAATAAATTGATTGTAAGAGTATTTGGCTCGAAGCACTTAGTGTTTTTTTTAGACGCAGCCGAGCTAGGATTACGAAAATTAACACAGAGGTTTCCTATAGGAACACAACCTACACAGTCGAGAGACAAAGTATTGACTGAGACAATACTTTGTCTTTCGACTGAAGTGTCTTTCAGCACTGTTAAAAGTGCTGTTGTCACGAACCGATTCGTGAGCTTCTTGTTTCTCAACTAGTGTCTTTCAATCAAAATCGCCCAATGGGAATGCGGTTTAACAGTGTTGAAAGACACTTCAGTCAAAAGACAAAATGTGGTATACATAAAAATGAGGATATACTCAAGAGTGGAGACTATTGAGTGCATTCCTGAGGATGTGATGCTCTGTGAGTTGAATGGAAAATTGGAATGTATAAAAGTATAATACAATCTATTTAGAGGAAATAAAAACATCGAATTAAATGTTCACTCGGGGGCAAAAGAACTTTTCCATAGTCCTCCACGTGGGCGCTCCCTGGTAACGACAGTGTATCAAATCGCTGACGGCCAAGTCTTAGCGATAAGACAGTTTGGAAAAAGGCAGATAGCTGCAGCCTAAATGGCTGACCAACACCTAAGCGTCTCAGGTTTAGTAGGATGGAATGACTTGCGTAGTTGTACCTGCAACATAGTTGTGTGAACTCCAGCACGCTTAAGCGATGTGCTGACAACTCGTCCTTGTAAAAGCCACTCCACATCAAGAAACCTGGAAAAAAAGCCTCGGATTGGACAGATCAACAACGACGACCACGCAAACGACTAAAGGATTATTCTTTCGGATCCTGGAATATACGCTCCCTGAACAAACCGGTGGCCGAGATGGCCCTCCTTCAACTGGTCGAAAAGTACAAACTGAGCATTACTGCAGTCCAGGAAACAAATTGTCTTGGCAGCGAGATCAATGGCAAGAAATCGCACACAATTTTTACAAGTGGCAAACCATCGGGCCGCAACCAGTTTGGAGTAGCATTTATAGTGAACAATCACCTCAAACCGCATATTACTGACTACAAACCCATAAATTAATGGCTGTGCGCGATTCGCATCAAGACTCGATTCTTCAATCTCTGGCTCATCAATGCGCACGCCCCTACTGAAGTTAAAGAAGACGCAGTAAAAGACGAGTTCTACGCCCACCTTGAGACTCTCTTCCAATCACTTCCAACAAACGACGTCAAATTGCTGCTGTGAGACTTTAACGCGAAAGTCGGAAACGAAAGTTGGCATCGGGGGATCACTAGAGGCCACAGTCTCCATGAAGAATGTAACGACAACGGCCAGCGACTTATCGACTTCGCCTGCAGTAGGAATTTAGTCGTAAGCTCTACGTGTTCCCCGCATTGACGCATCCACAAGCAGAACTGGAGATCTCCAGACGCACAAATCGTCAACCAAATTAATCACGTCCTCATTTGCAGGAGATGGGCATCTAGTGTGATGGATGTCCGCTCTTATCGATGAGCAAACTGCGACTCAGATCATCACTTGGTGAACACGACCTACAGATGTAGAATTTCCTTAGTGTACCAATGGAGAATCAGCCCCCCCCCCCCCCCCCCAAATCTTTGCGGTTGATAAGCTTCTGAGTGATGCTACGGCGGTGGTGTATACTACCGCCCTTGAGGAAAGACTATGCTACACAACATGAGCGACACAGGCGTCCATGGGTTGTGGGAAGAACTCAAGGGTACCATCAAAGACGTCGCAGAGAAGGTCGTGGGATATAAAACCCGGCGAGCGCGAAATGACTGGTTCGACGAAGAATACAAAAATTCACTTGACGCGAAAAATGAGGCCTACAGACAATGGATTCAATGAGCAACCAGAGCCAAAAGAGAAAAATATGACTAGCTACGGCGAATATCGAATAGAATAATTAGACGTAAGAAACGTAAATACTTTGATGGGGAGTTGCTGAATATTACGAAAACATAGCTAACCGGAACACCAGACAAGCGTGCGAACTAGCAAATACAATTAAGAACGGCTATCAACCCAGGACTAGCCTTTGTAAGGAAAAGGATGGAAACATTATCAGCGACATCGATGGCATTAACAAACGATGGGCCTCTTATATTGAAGAGCTTCTGCACCTACCATCTAACATCCCCACACAAGAAGCTCTCGACAATATTGTTGATCCAGGCCCACCCATACAACCCCCGACAGTAGAGGAAGTTAATCTCACCGCGTTGCGGTCACTTAAACGAAATAAAGCGCCGGGCGCTGACGGGACTCCAGCTGAACTGCTAAAATTCGGTGGAACGGGTAATGCCATACATCAATTACTTCTGCGAGTATGGGAGGGCGAGGAGATCCCAGACGATTGGCGCAGAAGCATCATCTGTCCGATTCACAAAAAAGGAGATAAACTGTGATGTGAGAATTACAGGGGCATATCACTAGTTTGTACTTCCTATAAAATTTTGACGAAGATTCTGAAAAATAGAATAAAACCGTACGCAGAATCATTGGCGAATATCAAGACGGTTTCAGACCTGATCCACAACCGACCAGCTCTTTACGGTCAAACTGATAATTCAGAAGTGCTGGGAATACAACGTAAACGTATACCAAATTTTTGTCGACTTTAAGCTGGCTTATGACAGTATCGCTCGTGGAGTACTGTACAACATCATGCTGCAATTTGGTATACCGGCCAAATTAGTGCGACTGACAAAGATGACGATGACCAACTCCGTCTCACAGGTCAGGATCCATAATAGACTTACAGATCTATTTGAAACACGCACTGGTCTGAAAGAGGGCGATGGACTGGCGCCGACGCTCTTCAACCTAGCACTGGAATACGCTATTCGGGCAATGAATATGGACAAACAGCAATACGCTACTCAAGAAGTCGACACAATTAATAGCAGCGTACGCCAACGACATCGACATCATGTCCCGAAGATTGACCGATGCAGAAGAACTTCAGCATACGCTCGATACCGCTGCAAAAGAAGTTGGACTACGTATTAACGAGGGTAAAACTAAAATAATGATGCAATCGACGACAAGGACACCTGCACAACCGAGGGGGACCTGAACATCGAGTTCACTTCATATACCTGGGTTGCAACTTGTCAAGGGACGCCAACGAAACTGACGAAATCAAGCGACGGATACAGTTAGCTAATAAGACTTTTTTCTTGGTTCCCCCCATAATGAAATCGAAGCATGTGCACAGAAACACGAAGCTCCGCGTGTACAAGACCATTATACGACCAGTGCTTTGCCATGGCTGCGAAGCAGGAACCCCAACTCAAGCCTCCGGAAACATGTTAGACACATTTGAACATAAGGTTCTGCGGCGAATTTTCGGGGCTGTTTGTGATCGAGATGGATGGCGCATCCGGCACAACCAAGAGTTGTGTGAACTGTACGATGAGCTGGAAGTTTCGAAAATCGTCAAACTACAACGACTTCAATGGGCAGGGCATGTACAACGAATGGACGATGATCGCATGCCAAAGAGAGTAATGAACGCAGAACGACTCGACGGAGCGAGACTGCCTAGTCGACCGAGATCTCGTTGAGAGAGCTCAGTATATGCGGACGCCGAACAGCTAGCTATTGGGCTTTCAAAATTGAAGGACGCGGTCGCGTGACCGAGATAATTGGAGGACAACGAATCAGGCGGCCAAGGCCCGACGTTGGGCTGTCACGCCACGATGATGATGATGATTTTATTTAACCGCCCTTCTCACTTATTTCGGTAAAATTGTAAGAGGGTAAATTAAAAATTCAAAACAAGAGCTTTACTCGATCCGCCGACCTGCCACCCGCATCCAGGAAGCTTTCGCGAGGCAGGATCGGTTTTTCGGAAAGTGGACGCCAAGACCTTTGATTTGACACCATATGTAGCGAAAAACGCGGTGATCGTCGATCCGATCGATCACCTTTGCACTCTCCTGCCTGAGTGTTGCGCAAATTAGGACCAAGCAAGATCGCATATCCGGACGCCCTGCTCACCCCCTTACACTTTTATGCATTCTGCTTCTTTTTGCATTTGTCTTAGGAGCAGTCTTTAATTTAATTTTATCTTATCCTCGTTTACAACAAATGTCAGAACAATCTTAGATTTAAGATAAAACTAATAATCATCTGTGATTTAAGACAAATGTAAGAAAAATCTCATCTTAAGACAAATATCGCGAAAATCTCAAACTTTAGGCAAATATAAAATTGTTTAACCTTCATAGGACCTACTTAGAAAAGTTTCGTTAAAGACCAAGTGCACGCCAACTTTTTTTTTGTATTACATATATAAATATTTTCGTCAAATATTTTAATTTTATATTTTGAACAATAATCTAGAGATAAAACCGAATTAAAGACACCGTGATATCTGCGGTACAAAAATAACTATCACACTTATTACAAACGGCTCTGAATTTGATACAATCTAGATTCAGGTGCTGATGGTACCGAAAACTTCAAGATTACCTACACCGCAACGAACAAAATTAACGATAACTCATTACAGTATATAGCAATTTATTGTATTTATATTTAAATATATTTTATATTTATATTTTATATTTTTGCACGATATGAGAAGTAAAATATATTTAAGAAACATATGTAAGAAGAAATTTAAGAGGAATTTTTTTACAGAAGATATCCTAAGAAATGTACGTCTGGGGTGCAGCTGCACCTCGCTCAGGTTTATGAAGGTTAAAACTGACAACACGTTTTGAATAAAATTGGTCTGAGTACGAGTTTATGTTCATATTTTCCTTAAAGGTCGCTATAGACGTTCAAGCAGGCTTGATCAATTTTGCAGTTCACGGATACTTGACCGTGTGTGTAAGAATTTTCTTCAGGCCGCCTGAAAAAAAATTTCAAATTCAAGTATACCTTAACTGCAAGATTGATGAAGCTAGCTTGAACGTCTGTATGGACCTTTAAAAAGGTTTCTGAATACGGTCCTTAAGTTGTTATCGACTGGTTTTCAAAAATTTAAACACGCAACCATCAAATTAACCACAACATTTGCAATCAACCGGTATCCTGGATTTATGCATGTAACAACCATGTTTGTTGTTTGATGTTGTCTCAGCAACAACAATAATGGATGCAACATATGGGAGAACAGGATGTCAAGCAACACGTCCAACCCTACATGTACATAGTCGGATTAAATATGCATGTGTATCCCCATAGTTGTTGCGACAACATGTTAATAGTATGGAATCCTTTTAGATGCCTAACAGTCATTATATTGGAATCAGAATTCAAGAATCCTTGATATGGGGAATGGAATTATGCAAATATGGATTTTGGAATAAATTCGGTTACTTACGCTTCAGAACTCATGTTGTGGCGAAGGAAGCTCAAATGGAATGGAATGTCGTTCAGGATTTATGACATGAACTTAATACGAACTGTGAGCATGACAACGAACTATGAATTATATCAGAAGGATAACTTGAACAGTTTTCACAATTACTGGCAAATTTCTAAACAGGGTTTGCCAAGGATAAGTAGGAGGTGAAGTAAAGTATTTATTTTCCAGTTCCGAGATTCGAGACTGTTTTTCCTGAAGGTAGCTGGAAGGTGGCATGGTCAGTATCTGAAGGTGAAGTGCTCTGAAAAATAATGTTTAAAGTTTGCAATTTCAGAAGGATGGTACGAGTACTAAATTATCTACATATGTACATAAATTTAAAAAAAATATATGCTTTTTTCGCTTACTTTCAATTTTATTCTGTTATATAAAATTACATTTAACTGACACAGTCCTTAAAAGGTAAGAAGTTCTTTGGTGTTATGCGATAGTGTTTCCCTGAAAATTCAACAGCCTTTTATCCAATGTAATCGTATTTCAGGAAAATTCTCATTTCGCGGCTACGATAGGAACGTGATCTTCGTTAATAACTGATGCACAATATGTACGGATATTGGTGCTGGCAAGTAGGTCCTTCCATGTGTACAGGCATGGGTTCACTATAAAGGTCGCCACACATGATCGCACAGAATCACAACCGAACTTCTATCGAACCATCAAATATCATAGAACTGTGGAAATTAGGAAATTTTGTTCTACTGAGTTTGACGTTGTTCAATGCATGCTCGCGACCAAAATGGTTGCTTGTGTGGCGACCTTAAGACATCAATGTATTATGCTGCTTCCCTTATCTCCGCAAATACACGCTTCTGATATTCATTGCCACGCCAACCATATTGTCTGCACTAAATTTTTAAACATTGGCGCGAAGGTGTTGCACCTTACTTAAAGTTGCAGTGATGCAAGAACATTGTTTGCAGAGAGGATGCCAATATATGAGTGCGGGAAGTATTGGGAACAGTGAGCATGATAAGTACAGGGGTGTGTGGTAAAGTTTGAGGATTTTTATTACGAAGCTGTTGGAATTTCAATTAAGTTACTATACTTTGTTGGCCTTGGTGTTTTTATAGTAATGTGTTTTCTCAGCGTTCAACGTAAGTTGAAAAGTTTCAGCAATGTAAGAGAAACAATCGAGTTAGGGAGTTCACTTTAGCAATGTTTTTTCCATTTTCTGCTTGTGTACTAACATTGTTGAGGTACTTGTATATTGCATAAGAGATTTAGGTCAAAGCCATCGTAAGGTATGGAAAATATGATTTTACAGCAATGTTTTTAAGAAGTCAACATAAATCAAATGTGGTAAATTACAATATAAGTCTTGAAAAAAGTGTTTTGCTAGCCACTAAATGGGCTGGAATGGAGAAAGGTGTTGCAGTTAGTGGAGAAAATAGCAGAAGCGGTTGAAGTCAATGTTCACGCGGACTATTGAAAAAGCCCAATAAAAAAATTTCAAGGAATAAAAAAAAAGCTATAAAAAAATAAGCAACAAATGGGCGTGACCTTTCTATGGTCCAGCAAGATAGACAACAAAAAAGGATCGGTGGAGACCGATAGCCTTCATAACTGAAGAAGAGCTTTTGGAGATTGTCTCTCGAATAGGTGATAAAGAAGCTCCGGCCTTGGAAGGGGTTCTTAGAAGGATATTGAAATTAGAAGTTTAATCTTGCTGTGCTATAACGAAAGTCTGGTTCGCATGGATGATTATTAGACGTCGGATTTGTAGGCTAATGCCTATTTTGCCTTAAACGTACTAAACTATTGGTTACCGCCTAAATTTGCCTATTCTTAGTATTTCTCCTTAAAACAGACCTAATATGCAAAAATTATGCACAAAAGAACGCCTAAATTTGAGTATTTTTGGTATTTCTTCTCAAAATTGATCTAAAGTGCAAGAGTTCAAGCAATATTTTTAAAAATATTATGAAAATCTCGTACCATCTGAATCTACACTCAGTAAAACGACGACTAGCAATTATTGAAAAATACTTTCTCATTTCCAACAAGGCATAGGGGATCCCTGTATTTCGGCCTTCAACTCCACACCTCTTATGCAGCGAAGAGCTCAAAGAAGGAAATATTCCTAGTTGAACGGGCGACGCATTGTGGTTGGCATCTTTAACCAATAGTGAGGTTGCTATGCAAGTTTCACAGCTTAAGGGATTGAAACCCTCAGTATTAAACCCTAGAACGCTCGCATCGCTCGCTCTATAAGTTACACTGGTAAACCTCGATGAAGTAGGGATATACCCAAAGAAGTTAATGGGCAACCTGTAGGCTTAATTGCGAACAAAGCTTGGCAACTTCTGAGCTTTAGTGGCATTGATGAGAGCAAAGTCCTCTTTTTTTTTGTTCAGGTGGATTTACTTTGAGAAATATGACGAGAAAATTCATTTTCCAAATAATAGGGCCAAAGTTTTTCTCAAATAACTTAAATGTTACCTCCCCTATTTGTGTTGTCTTCCCCAGGCCTATGAAATTTTGTTAAAACATAAAGGGCAGGGGAACGAACGGCGAAAACCCCGCCCACGTCTCCCTAACTGAGCTACAGCAAGCATAGGCCACTGCTTAGCTCGTTCAGGGGCCTTTTTTTCGCCTTCGACCTTCACGGTCATTATGCTACCTTAGGCGCCGCTTCCAACGGGCATATTCGAATTCCCACCAAACGATTTGTTGCAAGTTCTTACTTCGACAACGGACTTTAAACTCGGTCCTGTACTCTCCGCTCATCCACCAGACATTTCTCCGGACGAACGTGGATTACCAAGAGCGACGAGGACTAGACTGGCTCAATTTCATTCAGGCTAGTGTTCATCCCTAAATTCGTACTAGTCCTAAGTCGACCACAGCATCAAGAACACCTGCCCTGCATGCAACAATACTCCTCACGACGTTGAGCACATCTTCAACTCAGCAGCACCGAGACGCCCTACACATACAGCGTTATGGGATAACCCCACCGAAGCGGCCGCGTTCCTTCAACTCGCTTCAGAGAAAACAGAACCGAACACGCAACCTTCATTACATACACAAACACTTGAATTCTACTTGCAACTACAACAACAACAACCCGCACCAAAGAAGGACATAGTTCGAAAAGGAAAAGATGAAGAAAAAAACCAAACCAAAGCGTATTTACCCTAGACTTGTGCAGACCTAGTAGTGGCTCCAAAACTTCAAATATGCATTGAAAGTATATTTCCTATATGTCGGTTTGAGCAGAAGTTAGCCAACGAAGCTACGATAAAAGAACATTGTATGGGAGGTAGGCGCCATTTAAGGCGAGTGAGTCCTTTTCACCACAACTTTATGGGGGAGATATAATCTTGCCTATTTCCAAAATAAACTAACTAACCCACATCACAAATATTTGACCAAAATGTCAAATTGCTAGCTCCATCTATGGGAAGTTGCCATATAAATGAAATACCATTTGTAGGCGTCTTCTTGGCCCGATCATGCCCATTTTCAATACCAGTCAACAGGATTTTAAAAACATTCGGTCATAATTTCAACTTGCTAGATGAATCCAATCGAAAGTTATCGCCTATTGGAAGTATCGTTTGAAGGGGAGGTAGGGGCTGCTCGCTGGTAATTTACTGGCGGTTCACTTGGCTTGTCACTTGTGTACTCTCGAATTATGAAGACAATATAATTTTGTTACTTCCGCTATTCCTCTATGGGCAGAGTTTTCTCAATGTATGGTGGTTAGCTATCCGGGACACTAAATTTAACCTTAACGTATGAAACGCTCAAAATATGATAATACAGTAGATAGCTCAGCTAATGCAGTAGGAAAGCAGCTGATTTTTTTGGCGAAAATCTGCCGCCTGTTCTATTCTTTTCTACGTCTGTGCCATCTCTCAGCATTAATTCCCAGATGAGTTGGTTTAAAATCCTCTTCCATCGCACGAATTTCCATAACTCTGTTCTTTGTGACCAGTTTAATTGTCTCATTTGTATCTGCAAACGTAAACAGATCTGGCTGTCAAAATCTCAGCAGCCAGTATCAGCTATTTAGAATTATCGTCCGACAAAATTTTAACAGGATGATGGGTGCCCTTTAGCGTTTATCTATTGAATAAATTTTAACTAGACATTGTGAAAACGGCCCTATGACTTTTATCCAAAACACTAGTACGTATAGTACGTATAAAAAAAACATATTGAATAAAGTTATCTCATCTAAAGCTCGCCACACACTAGTGTCCATTTGGATGCGGGAGAAAATTTACGCACTGCAAGTGTCGCCCGTCCAAATTTCGGAGACACACACAGCAATCCAATCCATCGCGAGCCAGACGACATTTTAAAAGTCAAGTTTGATGACGAACTCAATTTTCACTTATCCGATTTAATTTCAAGCACCGTCAATTGTATTGCAAGTCTTGCATAAACACCCTGGCGGCCGCCAATACGTAAAATTGTTTTCTTTGTTGCTATTTGACACCGACAACACAAAACATAGACAAAATTTGACTCCGTTAAGTTCGGGTTTTGCGCACAAACTTCGCGGCAGTCGGGTGGATTTTGGGCAAGTTGAATATTAAATTTGGACTGCAGTGGACTCCAGAGCTTTCAACTTGAACACCACACACTCCGCATTTTGTATTGGACGCGGGACAAACTGGGTTTTGGACGCTAGTGTGTGGCGACCTTAATGTATTAACGTTCCCAATTTACTCCAGTCAGAACTCACTAATTCTCTTATCAGCTTATATATAAATATAGTCCCTGTAATATATAGAGCATGTCTTCATTGAAGATTTATCACTTGACGTTTGCCAAATATTAGCTAAGTGTTACCATACACTGTCTAACTCGAACACGAACGTGGTACAAAAATCCGCTGAATAGCTCAAGACACTCATACACACTTCACATAAACGAGAAGAAAACCGATCAACTTGTACCATGTTCGAGTTCGACAGTGTATGGTGATACTAAGGCGATGATTCGAACACGTACTGAAACAGCCGTGAGTTCCTCGACATACTGTGACCCTGAGCACACACTGTCGAACATGGTATAAGTGTACCGGTTTTCTTCAGATTTATGTCAAGTGTATGTATCTTGAGCTATTCGGATGACACTTCTACAATGTTCATGTTCGACAGTGTGTGGCCACCCTTATCTTTAGGGGTGGGAATTATTCGTGCTTGTAATGTATCCTCATTTGCTACAATTTTCGCTAATAGAACGATAATAAGATAAGTCAAATAGCAGTCAACCACAACAACAAGTAAGGTACCCATGATTGACGGGTTATGAGAGATTATTCTGAAAGCCTAATTAATAGCTAATCCATACACACGCAGCATGAAACCCAATTAGCACTATCTGGCTGATTGGCATCAACCTAAATATACTTTCAATGCAACTTACTCAAACATTTCGCTGACTTGCGTCATTACGAATTAGTTTCGTGTCTGTTTTTTTAACAAAAACAGGATAGGTATCTTTATTCCGACTTACGTCATTTCTCCAAATTCCTTAATATCGGATCAACTATTCGTCTCTGTTCGACTGAACAATTACCTCATCATTGCTTGAAAACGAATCAACACAAAAAAAGCTTCAATCTTCCTAGTATCCATCCAGGACATAATTGGCCTACGGGCGTAACAACGTAATTCGCCCGGTTCACCTCAAAGTAAGTTGTCACGTTGCGTAAGGACTCCCGGCCGGGAACTTGGAAGCCCTACTGGAGCCTGGAAGCGGAGAAACAACTAACAACGTGATTATTAAACGATTCAGTTTTGGGGTGGGGAGCGAGGGACTGTTTGAGCATTGATTGCTCAGTCTAAAATGAAAATAAGTTGTAAATTAAAAGTTATCCTCACCGTACGGCTGGCGGCCAAGTCAAGTTAATTTGTTGCTGGTTGAACGCTTCGTTAGACCACGATGCTGGTCGTTTGATCTCCGTCAGAAGGACGACAGATAGGTACGTACGTAAAATTAAGTCCTAAATGGAAATTATGAGTAAATTCAATGGTTAACAGGTGGGCGTCGTTAAAGGACTTTAATATTCAATTGGCTTTCGGTTGACTGAAGTTTTCATGATACTGAGAATTATTCATTGATTTATTAATGTGTTTCAGCTCCTTGGGACATTTAAGGGCGGTGTATCAGCAAGCAGTGGAATCATGTATCTCACAATTATGAATTAAAGGACATTCCTTACTTTCATACATAAAGTTTTAAACAAATATTGAACGAAACATGAAATTGTTCCTCATCATATTCTCAAGTTACTTAATGTGATGGTCGCATTAGGCAATTTGGCACATGGTGTCAACATGGTGGTAGGGTTCACTTAAATTAATAAAAAAACATAAAAGAACTACGATTGGGGTAAACCCCAATCATGCAATACTCTAGATGAATTTGAACCTGGTTAAAGCCAATAAATAATTTTGGTTGCAATCTTTACTTTTTTTGAATCTAACTGATATTGTTAATTAAGTGTTAAGTACAAAATTTCAGCCCGATAAATTGTATAGGTAATGAGTAAATTGGCTTAACGTATTTCATGAAATAGTGCAGTTTGTATGGGAGGGGGTAGAATGAGGGTGAGGATTACAATAAATTTTATAATGTAGGTTACAATTATCATAAAAGTGATTTATTCAAAATTTCAAAGCAAGATGTTTTATAGTTTCTGAGAAAATCTGATTATTGTAAATTATCAAAAATGTGTCATTTTGTATGGGAGGGGGTAGAAGGGGTGGAGCGATTTAGCCCGTTCACGAACTTAGCCTTCATTTTTTGTCAAAAATAACGTGTGCAAAATTTGAACTTCATAGCTCAACGCGTTCTCGAGCTAGAGAGGTCACGGACGGACGGACGGACAGACGGACATCCGGTTTTGAGATATTCGAGTGATAACATGAACTTCTGTATCATTCATTTTTTTCTGCGAGCCTTATTTCTTAGCGTTACAAACTTTGTGGCAAACTTATAATACTCTCAGATTTCATCTAGAGTATAATAAGATATGTTCTCCTTTCGTCGTTTAGTCCTTTGATCTTTTGGTCCCTTTACCCATATGTCGTTTGATCCCTGGTCTTTGTTTCTCTTTGATTTCCCCACTTTCGTGCGTTTTTTATACCCTAGACATATAGTATAGGGTATATTGTTTTTGTCATCTCGAAAATATGTAACACCTGAAAGGAGGCGCCGGAGGTACAGCAATGTGTATATATAAATAATCAGGGTCACCTCCTGATTCGATTTAGCCATGTCTGTCTGTCTGTCTCGCACGGTAACTTTCGATAGAATGAAGCTAGAGCCTTGACATTTTTATCAAATGTTGGCAGTATAATCTTGTTGGTTGGATTTGAAAATGGGTACAATCAGACCAAAAGAACGCCTACCTCCCCTACATATGTAAAATAATAAAATTTATACGTATTTATAACTCCCGATTAAATAATCATGAAAAGCTCTAGCTTTGGTTGATTGCTTGTGACGGTAATATTATACCCTCCTGGAAAAAGAAAATCGATAAGTTGAAAACTAAAGGTAGTTTTCTTATAAAGAGTCCCGTCCTAACCCACTTTTCAGGTTTTTTGTCTTTAACTCTTGAACTAATTGACGTAGACACCTGGTTTTTGGCAAGTAACCCTGAAGTGAGAAGCTGCTTGAGTTTTAGTAAGTTGGGCATAATCAGATCAAAGGAACGCCTACCTCCCATACAAATTTCAAAAATCAAATGTTATTTGAATTACGATAACTTTCGATAGAATGACACCAGCGAGTTGACTGGTGAATTGGTGGAATGTTGGTAGTAAGATCTAGTTAGACGGTATTGAAAATGCGAAAAATCCGACCCGAGAAACCCCTACCTCCCCTACGAATGAAACTTAAAATGAGTGATAACTTTCAATAAAATGAAGCTAGTGACTGGAAATTTTGGTCAAATGTTTGTACTGGGATCTAGTTGGTTGTTATTAAAAATGCGCAAGTTTCGACAATAGAAACCTCTATCTCCCCTACAAGTGAGGATTCAAATAAGCAATAACTTTCGATAGAATGAAGCTAGCGACTTGAAAAATCCGAGAAATTTTCGACCCTCCTGAATGAGTGCCAACCTCCCCTATAAACTGGCCATATCGGAAACTCATTTTTAATGCATATGGTCGTTGCCAATTGACACTTTTGGTATCACCACTAGGTCTGCACAAGACTAGGGTATATACGCTTCGGACTGGTTCTTGTGTTCCTTTGTCGTTTCATCTTTTCGCTTTGTACGGGGTGGCAACCATAAAGTTTCTGGCCTCAACATTTCATCCATTTTTAAAACCACGTGTTCCAATACAGCCCAGAAAATATGGCGATCTTTTTTTTTCCAGGGCTTTGTATCAAAAACAAAACCATTATAAAACCGGTTCAATGTCTGTCTGTACATAGAATATCTTACGAACGGCTGCAGCTAAATATATGAAATTTGGTGAGAATGTGTTGAAATGTTACGATTCGTTGGAGAAAATGATATTCAAATTGACCAAATTAAAGGGGAAAATAAAGGTCAATTTTTTTTATCGTCTGGCAAGTGGGATCTCATAAGAAAGGTAACGCCGAGTACTAACTATTTTTTTATTTTCTTTAAATTTGATGAAAGGGGAACAGAGGTGGAAGGGAAAATACGAGATCATAAATCATTATTTTATTAAATAAAAAATAAATAACTGGCGCAACAGTCCAATTTGAACCATGGCCTAGAGATGAGTTAGCATCATCTCATTTTCTAGATCGCAACGGTATATCTTGTGCAGAGGTGTGTGATCAGCAACACGCTCAGCCGAGCTATTTACCCCGTAATTGGGTACTCACTTAACAGCTGAATGGGCTCATAGTCCGCCAGGTAAATCCCTTTTTTTATCGAAAACTACCGCATTCAGTAGTAGTCGAACCGGGGCCCAGTGCGTAGAAGGCGAACGTGCTAACCGTTACGCCATCCGGACTACTATTATTTTATTAATTACCTGGTTTTTGCTATTGTCAAATGAACTTATTACAGATTTCCATGCGGTTCTGGGTGGGAGCTACGTCGTTGGCGGAAACCTCTCCTCCTGAACCCGTCGGCCTTCCTCGTACACGCTTTCTAAATAACTCTTCCAGGCGCTCTTCCTCCAAAAGTTCCTGTTGAGGAATCCTCCAACTGGCCCGCTCTTCTGGACGAGTCAGCCAAAAAAACACTCTCGACACCGCGACTCGTTTCGAGCTCAAGGAAGAAGGATTCCACTTCACCGCACCGAATGTACCGCAGCATATATTATTTTACCTGGTTGTGCTTTGTATCAGATATCAGCCGGGACTTTTGCAATCGACAAAACCCTGCGAGATGGGCGTGGACGCCACGTGCTTCAAAAAGGAGTTCCTTCTTGGGGCCGGCCCGAAACGTGAAGAGACGAACCCAACGACGCATATTTCGATCACAAGCACGAACTCACAACACGGCACACACTTTACACAATGTAGAGCTTGACACGGCGAACCTTAGATTACTACACTGAATGCACACTTTATAAAAAAAACAACAGCCCCACCTTGCTTCACAGATCAATTTTAAAAAAAAAACATAAAAGAACTACGATTGGGGTAAACCCCAATCATGCAATACTCTAGATGAATTTGAACCTGGTTAAAGCCAGACGGAGTAAGGGTAATCGACTATTTTTTTTGAATCTAACTGATATTGTTAATTAAGTGTTAAGTACAAAATTTCAGTCCGATAAATTGTATACGTACTGAGTAAATAGGCTTAACGTATTTCATGAAATAGTGCAGTTTGTATGGGAGGGGGTAGAAGGAGGGTGAGGATTACAATAAATTTTATAATGTAGTTTACAATTATCATAAAAGTGATATATTCAAAATTTCAAAGCAAGATGTTTTATAGTTTCTGAGAAAATCTGATTATTGTAAATTATCAAAAATGTGTCATTTTGTATGGGAGGGGGTAGACGGAGTAAGGGTAATCGATTACTTTTTTTGAATCTAACTGATATTGTTAATTAAGTGTTAAGTACAAAATTTCAGCCCGATAAATTGTATAGGTAATGAGTAAATTGGCTTAACGTATTTCATGAAATAGTGCAGTTTGTATGGGAGGGGGTAGAAGGAGGGTGAGGATTACAATAAATTTTATAATGTAGGTTACAATTATCATAAAAGTGATATATTCAAAATTTCAAAGCAAGATGTTTTATAGTTTCTGAGAAAATCTGATTATTGTAAATTATCAAAAATGTGTCATTTTGTATGGGAGGGGGTAGAAAGGGTGGAGCGATTTAGCCCGTTCACGAACTTAGCCTTCATTTTTTGTCAAAAATAATGTGTGCAAAATTTGAACTTCATAGCTCAACGCGTTCTCGAGCTAGAGAGGTCACGGACGGACGGACGGACAGACGGACAGACGGACAGACGGACAGACGGACATCCGGTTTTGAGATATTCGAGTGATAATATGAACTTCTGTATCATTCATTTTTTTCTGCGAGCCTTATTTCTTAGCGTTACAAACTTTGTGGCAAACTTATAATACTCTGAGATTTCATCTAGAGTATAAAAATGAGATACACTATAAATTATCTTCTATATTGATTTTTTCCGAAACGTTATAAACTTACTGAATCTGAATACCTGGTCGCTGTTGCCTTCGTAGGTGGAGGGCTCCTCTGTGGGTGTCGTACCACTTCTATTCCGTGCCGTCACTGAGTATTCCGCCTGCTGGTCAAATCGCCAAAATATAATTCACCTCCGTTTTTCGTTGTTCGTTGTCTTTGCTCTACTTAGCCTCAGACTGCTGAAACGAATTCTTCACAACTTGGATTGTACCATTGCCATTTAAAAATACAGGCCTCCTCTCAGCTGATCTTGGTGAATTCGACTTCTATTTTGACGTCAATTTTTCTTCATTAATTCTTTGCCAATGCAGTGACTGCACACGACGATGTCTCTGGCACGACATATGTTCACAATTGGAATTGCGTCAGACGGCATTTTTGTCCTCTAAAACACACTTTCTGGACGCTTGCAGCAATTTGGTGAAAGCCGCAGCCCCGGCGATCAGTCGCATAGTATCGTGGAATAGTGCACACTTGAAAAAATTCATCTTTTGACCGCACGACACATTTTCATCGCGCACGTGTTTATTTTCTCGGATCACCAAATAAAATTTAACTAACAAATACATACTGAGCGCGGAAAACGAAAACTTAACACGAAACGCACAGAAACCGGGAACTCGCCGCCATCAGTCGCCGACCACTGGATTTTGGATACGATGAAATCGTAGAAGTAAGTAATTACGTAATTTATGCGTCAAAATCAGCTGAGCGCACGCCTGTATATCTAGATGGCGCTAGTATTATCCATGTTAATTTGCAGATATGTTGAGATATTGCCATGCCCCTCCAAACTTGTAAGTACGGATTAAAGAGAGCCTCTTATTGACAAAGCCAATTCGAGGTGATTATATGAGGGTACATGCCATAAAGCGAAACTTAAATGACCTAAGCTGGTTGTAAAACGATACGCGAATCTGCTTTCGATGAAGAAACCCCATATCGGCCTAGTTGAGGGAGGCATTACGGACCACTGTGTCATCGGTGAACATTCCAGAAAGCTCTGATTTCCATACCTCGACTTTGAAGAAGCAGTAGGATACTACTTTGCCTTAACCCCTAGCGGGGAATAGCGCGTCAACTACTCCTGCGCGCCATCGTACTCTGTTCTGGGCAATGGGACGCAACTCCCCAAAAGACTTACCCAGTGCCTGACACTCCTTTGCCACAGATCGACGCCATGTGATTCGAGGACCCCCTCTTGGTCGGCCTTGGTTGAAAATGGGGTTCCATTTCATAGCATGCAAAGCAATGCAGTTGTCACTCTTCCGCAATGTGTCACCTATCCACTGCCATTTTCGCCTGCGTATCAATTCGTCGATTGGCATCTGACCCGTACGCCGACTTAGCTCTTTATTTGATATTGTTTAGGGCCAGAAAATTCTTAAAATTCGACGAAGACATGAGTTGACGAAAACTTGCAGTTTTCTGGTAACTCCTACGGAAACTTTCCATGTACTGCTCCCATACAGAAGCACTGATAGTACCAGGGAGCGAAACAGGCCCAGCTTGGTCTTGATGCTGAGATAACTGCTCTGCCAGATTTTGGACAGCATGCCGTATGCGCGCTTAGCCTGGTTGATATGACGAGCGATGTCCTGCTCCGTACCACCATTTTCGGCAACAATGCTACCCAGGTAGACGAAGTTGTCCACCTTCTCCACAGGCTGCTCATGAATATTGATGGCAATAGGTGTCGGATTTCTTTTTCGCAACGGCGGGCTAAGAACCTTGGTCTTGTTGGTATTAATCTTTAGCCCAAACTTGCTTGCCTCCCTCTCGAGATCTAACGCCATTGCGGACAGATCCATGATTTCGTGGGAGAGTAGGCATATGTCGTCAGCGTAGTCAAGATGTTGTAGATAAGATGTCAAAGTCCATTGAATTCCTCTGTCGAGTCCGGATAGGGCTGCATGCAACACGTCGCCGATCACTATGAGGAATAGGATCGGTGAGAGGATGCACCCCTGCCGAACTCCACTGCGAATCTCAAAGTCCCCCGATACCTTACCTTTATGCAAAACGCGACATTTCGCGCCGTCATAGGTTGCCTTAATAATAATAAGCAGTGAGGATGAGGAGGAGAGAAATTTTTTATCCGCTCTGTACTTGTCGGGCATTGGCATATCGTAGAAGATCTAGTTTGGGATCCTATTTCTATGATGATCTGGGGTACATAGCTAGTGGGGATGTGGGCTATTAGCCCTGGTTGGTTCAATCACTAGATTATGGCTGGAGGTGTGTATCACTAGGGTTTCACAAGGGACCTGTACTTGGTCTATACGGCAGCTCTCCATACCTTACCACACCACACCAAGATTTTTAAAATACATAAGAGGCGTGTTTTTTTGTACGGCGTTGCAGGTTAATTGGAGGTTATCCGGGTTTACTTACACACATACCCTTGTTGTTTGTGTAATATCTGTATGTTCACCCGGATAACCCCTAATTAACCTGCACCGCAGTACAAAAAAAACGCTTTAGTTTGCGTTTCGTCCTCAAAAAAAAAAATAATTTTTTTGCTTCCGCTAAACAAGGCAGTTAGAATTTTTCGATGAATTTTGGCTTTTACGTAAGTGCAGATTTACGTAAGTCGGTCATACGTATGTTGGGGAGTGACTTTATATGGTTTTTTTTTTTTTCAAGTATTCTAAAGAAGTCTTTGCGTATCTTCGCTTCTAGCGAATTTTAACGAAGAAGAATTTTTAGATGAAAATAAGATAAAAGAATTATTTGTAAAACCCTTCAGTTACATTCACTTTGGCGGCTTCCCAAAGAACCTCATACCCTCGTTAGAATACATTTTTGCATTTTTGTTCGCTGTTCTTTACTACAAGCGAATGAATAAGGTTCGCTGCCTTTCGCATCTTGGCGAGCGTTCGCTACGTGGTATGCTGGGACTATACACATTTCAATTTATTATTTAATTTCCGTCTATTATTTAATTCACTAATTGATAAAAATTTGATGCCCAAAAAGCGGTAGCACGTATATCGATACCCAATGAAATTCTTACGAATCACAATAATTCCTCATGCTTCTGCATTTAAACATGCAAAAATATTCAAAATTCATGGAAATTCTAAATTTGAATTGGAACGTCATTTACATAATTTTCAGCTAAATCCGTCTGCATAATAATACCAGCGTATACCAAACATAACCCCAAGCATGAACTCTGGCCCCAAAAGGATAAAAAAGCGCGCTCGTATCATTTTCCAGCCACTTTGATACTCGTACATACGCTCGTCTGAGCGCATTTCGTACAAATGAATTTCGAAAATAAAATAAAGCGCCATACGCCAATCGAAAAAAAATCGTGTCTCTGTGTATAGCTCGCATTCGTTGCAAATTCGAAAATAATGAGAACTTTTCCTTTTATCCGATTCACATTCTAGCCATCTTAAATTTCTGGCACTCTTTTTTGCTTCTTTCCTTTTTTGGTTTGATAAAATTCAGGTTGCCAAATGACAGCAGCGTCCGGCCTGGTGCAAGACCCAGGCCGAACTTGATATACATATGAATTGTATCGTAACAAAGGACATTGGATCAAGGATGGCTAATATGTGACGAGTGACGGACGTATCGAATTAAAGAGAATCTTTAAGTAGGTTTCTTGCACTTCTATCTGTTGTAGGCTAGGGAAATGAATACACATTACACAAACAACAAATTACATCCTTCTGCCCCGGTAAAACTCATTCTGCGTTTTTTTTTTTGTGTTTCTAGTTAAGCGTAGGATATGATAAGCCGTTTCGCGAAAAAAAAACGGGGATGCCTATTGAATCTAGGAAAGTGAAATCGTTCCATATTTAAATCGTTTTTTTTTTCTCTGAAATATTCCGCAAGGTAAATCCTACCAAATCAAAATTCCGCAAGATAAAAAATCCGTCAGTTTAAAAACCCACCATTCCACCAGACTAAAAGCAAATCTGACCAACCTCAAATTTAGTTCAGAGCACGAACACTGGTCCCATGACGATAATGACTTAGGCTTGTCATCAGACCACTTAACAAAGGAGTTCCGCTTCAATCGCCGGTTCTCTGCACCTCCGAGTATTTGGATTAGAGACGTACATGTGGGAGACATGAAGCACTTAACCCTTCCGTCCAACCAGGGACGTCGAAACGACCTGGGCTCGTAATTTTAAAGGGGCCCGGAAATGCGAAACATGAAAAGAAAGAAATCGGACAGTTTTGTGAAAAAAAAAGATACGAATCAAAAATTTCTCAAGAATAGAGGAAGATCAATTTTTCAGATACATGCAAAAACCGGCAGTTTCGAGAGGAGCGCATTGAGCATGAAAATCTCGATACTAATCGTGCAACATGTTTCCATACAACAATTTTCCATTTCCTACTGTCCGTTCTAAATTTTTCATTTTCCCCGATGTAAGGCTCGATCCCTATTTGGTCCGGGCTCAGACTGGTCCGATTGGCGGCATAGTAACACCAATTATCTCTAAATATTTGGATCCTGATGATTTCGCTTCAATGTCCCCGCATCTCCTGAGCAAATTTATTGGTTTGACGGAGCTCTATCGACAGGTTTAGGACTGTTAACAGACTGTGGGCTATCACAATAGGTCATCCTTCCTCAGTGCTCTATGCACTAAGGAGTTCTACTCCCAATTCAAAATCTAATCTACCTTAATCTAACACCACTGATCTAAGCCGTTTCCTCAGCCTTCTTCGGTAATGCGTTGATGTAATTTCGCTTGTTCCGTTTTACGCTGGTTTACTTACACACATACCCTTGTTGTTTGTGTAATATCTGTATGTTCACCCGGATAACCCCTAATTAACCTGCACCGCAGTACAAAAAAAACGCTTTAGTTTGCGTTTCGTCCTCAAAAAAAAAAATAATTTTTTTGCTTCCGCTAAACAAGGCAGTTAGAATTTTTCGATGAATTTTGGCTTTTACGTAAGTGCAGATTTACGTAAGTCGGTCATACGTATGTTGGGGAGTGACTTTATATGGTTTTTTTTTTTTTCAAGTATTCTAAAGAAGTCTTTGCGTATCTTCGCTTCTAGCGAATTTTAACGAAGAAGAATTTTTAGATGAAAATAAGATAAAAGAATTATTTGTAAAACCCTTCAGTTACATTCACTTTGGCGGCTTCCCAAAGAACCTCATACCCTCGTTAGAATACATTTTTGCATTTTTGTTCGCTGTTCTTTACTACAAGCGAATGAATAAGGTTCGCTGCCTTTCGCATCTTGGCGAGCGTTCGCTACGTGGTATGCTGGGACTATACACATTTCAATTTATTATTTAATTTCCGTCTATTATTTAATTCACTAATTGATAAAAATTTGATGCCCAAAAAGCGGTAGCACGTATATCGATACCCAATGAAATTCTTACGAATCACAATAATTCCTCATGCTTCTGCATTTAAACATGCAAAAATATTCAAAATTCATGGAAATTCTAAATTTGAATTGGAACGTCATTTACATAATTTTCAGCTAAATCCGTCTGCATAATAATACCAGCGTATACCAAACATAACCCCAAGCATGAACTCTGGCCCCAAAAGGATAAAAAAGCGCGCTCGTATCATTTTCCAGCCACTTTGATACTCGTACATACGCTCGTCTGAGCGCATTTCGTACAAATGAATTTCGAAAATAAAATAAAGCGCCATACGCCAATCGAAAAAAAATCGTGTCTCTGTGTATAGCTCGCATTCGTTGCAAATTCGAAAATAATGAGAACTTTTCCTTTTATCCGATTCACATTCTAGCCATCTTAAATTTCTGGCACTCTTTTTTGCTTCTTTCCTTTTTTGGTTTGATAAAATTCAGGTTGCCAAATGACAGCAGCGTCCGGCCTGGTGCAAGACCCAGGCCGAACTTGATATACATATGAATTGTATCGTAACAAAGGACATTGGATCAAGGATGGCTAATATGTGACGAGTGACGGACGTATCGAATTAAAGAGAATCTTTAAGTAGGTTTCTTGCACTTCTATCTGTTGTAGGCTAGGGAAATGAATACACATTACACAAACAACAAATTACATCCTTCTGCCCCGGTAAAACTCATTCTGCGTTTTTTTTTTTGTGTTTCTAGTTAAGCGTAGGATATGATAAGCCGTTTCGCGAAAAAAAAACGGGGATGCCTATTGAATCTAGGAAAGTGAAATCGTTCCATATTTAAATCGTTTTTTTTTTCTCTGAAATATTCCGCAAGGTAAATCCTACCAAATCAAAATTCCGCAAGATAAAAAATCCGTCAGTTTAAAAACCCACCATTCCACCAGACTAAAAGCAAATCTGACCAACCTCAAATTTAGTTCAGAGCACGAACACTGGTCCCATGACGATAATGACTTAGGCTTGTCATCAGACCACTTAACAAAGGAGTTCCGCTTCAATCGCCGGTTCTCTGCACCTCCGAGTATTTGGATTAGAGACGTACATGTGGGAGACATGAAGCACTTAACCCTTCCGTCCAACCAGGGACGTCGAAACGACCTGGGCTCGTAATTTTAAAGGGGCCCGGAAATGCGAAACATGAAAAGAAAGAAATCGGACAGTTTTGTGAAAAAAAAAGATACGAATCAAAAATTTCTCAAGAATAGAGGAAGATCAATTTTTCAGATACATGCAAAAACCGGCAGTTTCGAGAGGAGCGCATTGAGCATGAAAATCTCGATACTAATCGTGCAACATGTTTCCATACAACAATTTTCCATTTCCTACTGTCCGTTCTAAATTTTTCATTTTCCCCGATGTAAGGCTCGATCCCTATTTGGTCCGGGCTCAGACTGGTCCGATTGGCGGCATAGTAACACCAATTATCTCTAAATATTTGGATCCTGATGATTTCGCTTCAATGTCCCCGCATCTCCTGAGCAAATTTATTGGTTTGACGGAGCTCTATCGACAGGTTTAGGACTGTTAACAGACTGTGGGCTATCACAATAGGTCATCCTTCCTCAGTGCTCTATGCACTAAGGAGTTCTACTCCCAATTCAAAATCTAATCTACCTTAATCTAACACCACTGATCTAAGCCGTTTCCTCAGCCTTCTTCGGTAATGCGTTGATGTAATTTCGCTTGTTCCGTTTTACGCTTCTTTGCACGCCTTTCTGTAGTGAACGGTATTCAGCTCTGAGTTGGCCTTTGACTGAGCCGTCAGCAGTTGAGTTAATCTGTTCTTAACTCGCTTGCGTGCTGAGATTAGAGACCAAAGTCGCTAACGAATGGTCTCCAACCGCGCTCCAATCAACCCGCCACACGATATAAATGAGCCCTTAGCGACTTTCCATCTATCATCAATTGTAGGATTCTCACAAGATGGTGATGCATTAGCTCCCTAGTGCAAGGCGGTGGAATAAGCACGTCTTATGTAGGTAGATGGATCTTTAAGCGATAACAAATTGGTGGTCGCCGCCAACATCAGCACACCTCGCTTCGACCTGACGTCGAAGAGACAATTCCTCCATGTCTTGGAAACGGCTATATGGTCAATCTGGTTTTCTGTTCTGCCATACGGAGAGAACCAGGTTGTTAAGTGGCAGCATTTGTGCTTGAACAGGGTACCGCCAATGAGGAGTTGACGAGAGCTGCAGAACTCCATGAACATCTCGCCATTTTTGTTCCTGTTGCCTAGTCCATGATTGCCCATTAGTGTCACCATACACTGTCAAACTCGAACACGAACCTAGTACAAGTGGACCGGTTTTCTTCACACCTATGCGAAGTGTGTGTGTGTGTCAGAGGACATTTGTACCAGGTTCGAGTTCGAGATCGACAGTGTATGGTGATACTTAGGTGTTCTAAGCCTACACTGTCAGACTCAACTTTGGCGTTGAGATCCCTCGTAATATTGTAATTTTTATGTCACTTCTAGGAGCCTTGCCGAAGGTGTCGCCAAGCTATTGGTAAAAGGCGTCCTTAGCTAATTGATCCGCCAGTTCAGTCGGGGCGTAGCATTGAATTATTGTGATGTTTCTAACCCTGGATTTGGATCTGGCTGTGATAATACGGTCGGAGATGGGCTTCCAGTCAATTAGAGATAGGCGTGCCTCCCTAGTCAAGAGGATTTCCACGCCTGCAATTCGATGTGATGTATCGCCTTCATTTCCAGAGTAGAGCAGTACTGTTTGGGAGCTTGGAGATTAAATCGTTCCCGATCCAGGCCATCTTGTTACGCTCAGTCTTGGTATATCGATGTTATATGCGGTCATTTCCCGTTCGACTTCAGTGAGCCTCGCACTATTGCACTCGCCCCATATCGTTCAAACGTTCAAAAATCGATTGTGCTTCGTTGTTTGTAGCCAAAAGTCGTTGCCGGTGAATCAGTCCGTGGTATTAGAGGCTCGTTTAATGTTTCGAGTGTAAATTGATTTCAGGTACACAGGTTATAGGCCATCTTACCCAATCTTAGGGAAGGGTTGCTTCAGGTGTCCTAAGAGTCGCCGGGAGCTATTTTTTATATAGCGCAGAAGTAGCTCTCCAATGGTGTTTTTGATCGCGCGTTCTTTTCATGATCTTTCAGCTGGGTGTGACATGTTGGTGTTCACGCAACTATATTGGAGCTCCACCGTTCACCTACTTCCTGAGACGCCCTGTTGCTATTGACCATTCAGGATGATCATCATTATATGCCTCTACCAAATGTTTTGAACTGCAAAACTTGGTTGGCTTGGTTAGTCGTTCTAGACGGCGCCCACGGGGAGGACTATGGAAGAGGTCTTTTGGCCTTTGATAGAGCGCTTCTACTACGAATTCAAAGCACGGTTTCTGAAATCATAAATTCTGTAAGTGTTTCTAAAATAGAAAACCTACATTTTTAGTAATTGATATAAGGAATATTTTTAAGATATACTTTGTTTCACAGACTAAATATACAATCTTTACTTACACTATCTATACTTGCGATCAGAACTCAGAGCGGCTGCCATTTCATCCCACTAGTTTTGCACTAGGTCCCTTTAACTCTATTCAGCACTAGACATGTCCCATAATGGTTTTCTCGAAAAAAAAAAGACTGCACCAACGTATTTGTACTAACTTGTATACACGCTAATACTCGCTACATACTGTGAATTGAAATCGCAGCACGCAGCTGAGCAGATTTGTGGGCTCCATCAAATTCGATCGTCAACCCTAGATATTCAGGGAGATAGCACAATAAACCCTACAATCGCAGTGCTTGTACTTGTACTTAATCTTGTCCGTAATACTATAGTTGTAACTTTTTAACCGGTGGATTTCAATAGCAGTCGGCTTCACGATGAAGTATTTCGAATCGAAATGTTTCATTCCGTTTGACAGTTTTCGTGATGACAACATTTGGTGATATGTGCGTCCTATATATAGACCCGTTTTTAAAAAGTCTGGTTAAACTGCCAGTAAGAGCTAAGTACTAAACCTGAGCGTATGCAACGATCAAAACATGATAATGCAGTAGAAAAATCAGCTGATTTTCTGAGCGAAATACTGCCGCCTGTTCTATTCTATTCTACGTCTCTACCGCCTGCCATTTAGCGTTTATCTATAGAATAAACTTTACCAGACATTGTGAAAGCGACACAGAGTGACTTAAATGAAACTAAAAAAATCGAATGAAGCTAACCGATTCCTGGAGTCATGAAACGTAAAGTAAACCAACTCGGAGGTCGAAACTCGTTATCGAAGAAAGGACGAATAACTGTTTTTCTTTTCCTGTTTTTTTTTTTAATTCAATCAATTTATGAAAAGATGATTAGAGAAGACTCTCCTCAATGCAAACAAATTCCGTATATCGATTAAAGTAGGACTTAAATCCATTTACCATTATTTACCTATTTCAGAATATCAACTTCATGCTGGTACCCTGTACGCACTGACTTATCCAGTTTTAATGAACCATATGCTGGTTGTGCTGCTTTCACCGGCAGATCTATACTCAATTGCCCTAACCCCTTGTGGGGCATAGCGCGTCAACTGTTCCATGTGACCCAGTTGACGTTTCGTTGGCATAATCTGGTTTCGGAAAATGCAGTTGCCAGTATACACCTCCTGCACATCCATAGCCACGAACGTCGTCGTGGACGGGATTCGAACCCGAAACGCCGGTAGTCAAACATGAGACTGATGCCTCAACACACTGCGCTAACGGTCGCCCCCAATGACCTGATCAGTAGTGATCTGTCGGTGGTACGAAACCAGAAGGCGAGGGTTCCATTACACCCGGTCCCCGATGCGGCATCTGCGCCGTCCGCCAACATTTCCATCTTTATCGCCCCATTTTTTCTATTATTCCCCATTCTTTCCTCCCATGTTTGTGTTGTCTTTCCCAGGCCTATGAATTTTTGTTAATACGTAAAGGACAGGGGCAACGAGTGGCCAAAGCCCCGCCCACGTCTTCTGAACTGAGCTACAGCAAGCATACGCCGCTGATTAGCTCGTTGAGGGGCCTTTTGCTTCGCCAGATGGGCACGGCCTGACCTTCACGGTCATTATGCTACCTTAGCCTTCGTGCCCACGGGCATCTTCGGATGCCATTACACAAACCTACACTCTCCTGGATTGAGTTGCAAAGAAATATACGCTCTTTTTCAAAGTCACCCTGGGGAAGAGAAGGTAGATTGTTTCGGATGTGTACTCGTATGTATAATCTGATATCTTGGGAGAACGTTTGCAGCATCAGACCATGAATAATTCATTGGTTCGATAAACGTATGAGCTGTATGATGCCACTTTGGAGCTTTTCATGTCTGTGTCAAGAATCAACATTGGATAAAGGATACCCGTCGACTCAGTGATTTTCCAATTTTTAAGAATATGACGGCAGGTCAAACAATTTCGTGTCTATCATGAAAAATCTCGAACTTCGCACATTTCATTGCAGTTAATATGAAAGTTAAGGCAAGTCGAAATTTATTCTATCGAGATAGTAGGGCGCCTTCGTTTCACCCGGTCTCAGATACATTGCCATACAAAACGACTGACCGGTCTTTGATTCAGGTCTTATATGGGATCTCTTTGAATCAAAACAAAATTTATAGCGTACGACTCTTTTCACGATTAGACTTCTGCCAAAATCCATATAAAAAGAAAACTTAATTCGTATTTAGTTGCGGGTCTAAATGCAATCAAAGCTAAAAGTGAATGAGTTGAACGTGAACATGTTTCCCGGGAATTCGCTCCAACCTATTTGTATGATATTATGAGTCAACATTTCGGCCCCACGTTCACCATCTATCGGTATTTGAGCTGTTCGAATTCACTCGTCCCGGACCCGTGGCGTTCGATTCACTCTGGATCTAAGATGTGTGCAATGAACACGGCCAATGTCAATGATTGCATCGCGACTCGAGTAGAATTAATTGAATAGTGCACACTTCTCCCCATTATGGCTCCCCTTAGCAGAAGGTCTCATCCATGGCGACCATGAATCGTACTACCATCGAAAATTCTATCGTTTCTATTTCATAGCCACTAATTGCCTATTTCATACATTCATCACGTTTACCATAGAGCGTAGTCTTATAATCCGGCCACAAGGTTGCCGCGAATGAATCCTTGACATTGTAAATAAAGTCGTAACCATGAACCCAATCAAACATTAGGTCACGTTGCAGAGCTGGTATAGTATTATTCGTGCTTAACAGTTATCATCCTCAGGATACTACCCATAAACAAGCTGTTCATTAGGAAGTGTACTATGAGGGCCATTCATAGGACTTAACGGCTCCATTAAATATTTACTAACATCCTTCGCTTCACATGTTCCTGCCGAATGATAGTGTCGAGTGTGAACTTTTTGTAACGTACTGACTCTATCTGCTGTTTCCATAGAGGCTGCAGTCTATCCAACTCTACGAGTATAAACTGCAGCCAAGGCAATGTGAAAAGGATGCGAGTTTGTCTTGCCACAATGTTGCAATGTGGCAATATTTCTTGCCATCTGACTGTTCTCCGAAAAGGACCTATGTAAAGAAGGACTATAAGTCAAACTTTTTCAGAAGTTAAGCACTTTATCAAAGTGGCACACTCTTCTTTCCGAAGTTTGGATTAGGAAAAGATAGAATTTATTAGCATACTCGTATAACAAAAACAATCACAGCTCAAAAGATAATAAATTCTGTTGGTGCTGGAAGATAGTAAAATGAAGATTCGACGACGTTAGCAACTATGTATAATAAATTAGAAGATGGATTGAGCTTACTTACGTCAGTTTGGGACAGTTCTCGGCTTACGGAATCGACAAAATTTGAAGCCTAGCATAGACTTTTGATAACATAGCATTCAGAACCGCAATCTATTCAGGCTTTTCTGAATGATGAACCTGTCATCGCTGAAACGATTTATTTTGCGATACAAAAAAAAGCCTGGGGAAAGTCTGTGAAGGGGTTTTTAAGTGTCATGCTAGTCACTTTCAGGCGAGGAGGTCCAGGATCCTTTAATAATTTTGATTGCATCATTATTTTAGTTTTACCTTCGTTGATATGCAGTCCAGTTTCTTTCTTTTACAGCGGTATCGAGCGTATGCAGAAGTTCTTCTGCGTCGGCCAATCTTTGGGACATGATGTGGGTGTCGTCGGCGTACGCTGCTAATTGTGTCGATTTGATGAGTAGCGTCTTGCTGTTGTCCATATTCATAGCCCGAATAGCGTATTCCAGTGCTAGGTTGAAGAGCGTCGGTGCCAGTCCATCAGCCTGTTTCAGACCAGTGCGTGTTTCAAATAGATCAGTAAGTCTATTCTGGATCCTGACTTGTGAGACGGAGTTGGTCATCGTCATCTTTGTCAGTCGCACAAATTTGGCCGGTATACCAAATTGCAGCTTGATGTTATACAGTACTCCACGATCGATACTGTCGTATGCCTGCTTCAAGTCGACAATGATTTGGTATACGTCTACCAGCACTTCGGGAGTATCAGTTTAATCGTAAAGAATTGATCAGTTGTGGAGCGTCCAGGTCTGAATCCACCTTGATATTCGCCAATGATTCGTTCTGCGTACGGTTTTATTCTATTTTCCAGAATTTTTTGTCAAAATTTTATAGGACGTACAGACCAGTGAAGGCGATGGCGGCGAACAGGACGAGGTGGAAAGTCGGCGTGGTTAATGCCCTATACCACACAAGGGGTTGACAAGATCCAGAGAGACAGACCAGTGATATGCCCCTGTAATTCTCACACCGCAGTTTATCTCACTTTTTGTGAATTGGACAGATTATGTTAATTGCCTTGACCCCTCCAGGGGCATGGGCGCGTCAATATCTCTAGCATTTCTATGCCTTGTTGACGTTTCGATAGCATATACACTTTTTTGGAAGTGCAGTTGCAAGCATGCATCTCCTATCCGCGCCGTCTTTATACTGACAAGCAGTTTTTGATCGCACCGAGATTTGAACTCCGCGCTCTAGATTAATATCGTAGAGCGATGACCGAACGACCACGGCCACCGAGCGCGGTTCGAATCGTCTGGGGTCACCTTGCCTGGGCTCACCTCGTCCTCCCATATTCGCATGAGTAATTTTGTACTTTAGCAGTTCAGCTAGAATCTCGTCAGCGCCCGGCGCTTTATTTCGTTTTAGTGACGGCCACACGAGATCAACTTCCTTTACTGTCGGGGCTTGTATGGGTGGCCCAAGATTAACAATATCGTCGAGAGCTTCTTGCGTGGGGATGTTAGCTCACACAACATGTTTGCTATTGGACTCTTCGGCTGATGAACGGAAAATGCATTTAATACGTAATCAATTGCGTGGTTTTACGTAAAAGACAGCTCTGTTGGAACATCTGCAGAGCCTTTAAAGGTACTATATATTTTTGTTATGGCAAAAATATTATACACAAAGGCCAGTTGGACACGGAACGCACGATAAACGAGTTTTTCTTCAAAAAGCGCCAGTGACGAGAACGCTTTGTGTGCGACGAGTGACTTCAAATGGCACATTTGTATAGAAAGTTTGCTGTCACTGGTTCTTTTTGCTAGTATCTCGTATACCGTACGCGCCATGTGAAACCGGCCTAAACCCTCACCAAAAATTAATCAACATCCAAAATCAGGGATCAGCCCATGAGACCCATCTTTGCTGCTTGCAACCACCTACCACAATGTACAAGTCGTCCTGTTAAATCAACATGATAAAGATTTTACGCGATCGTACGATTCCAACGGGTTTGAAAGCGTTCACGCTTCGGATTCGTTAGCCTGATTGGTATTTACACGAGAAGCATATTTATGCTTCGGTATGTTTAGTTAGCCAATAAGTTACCCGTTTCCGTAAAACCGCTTGCTGTTTAAACGGGGCGGGTATCGTAGATTTGACGCTCCCGACGGGCTTATGCGTCACATGTATTGGAACCTTATGACTGCGTTAACCAAGCAGTCACTTTGAGTGAGCGCCCTAAGCATATGTATGCGAGAAAACGGCGAATTCCATAGTAGTATACTGGTACAATTGACGACAATCATAAGTTAGGTTACACAGTACACGTAGACCACCACTGGGTCCGTTGTGATACCACCAATGACTCCACAACCCGAATACTATCTACCCATTGCACCTGCCAGAGCTAACAATAAAATACCGTAACCGGCCAATGCTAGCAATCTTAAGGTGATCCAGATCATTAAAATAGAAGAACCCAAAGCATGATATTCACATAACTCCTCATCCCCACAGCTCCTACAGAAAACATTTTGTGGGAGCCCTTATCTCCTAGCATGTTCGCCGATTAGGCAAGGTCCTGTAATCACACAAACAAGAGTTCTTCTTATGTTATTTCTATTGAACGTTCCGGAGAGCGTTTAGGATCGAACCTACGCCAAAGTTGTCTAGTAGCATTACAGGTACTCCCATTACTCCATCTGGCTTTGGTAGTAGCCAATGCCACAGCATTTACCAGCGTTTTACAGGCTGCTAAGGATCACCTGTTTTCTTTTTAGTACAGTCTGTTGGAGTTGAGCGAAGTAATGATGTTGAGAACATGGTTGAGCAAAAAAGTAATATTTTATTTAAAACTGAGATAATTATATTTTAGTTTTATACTGTAGTCTACAGAACAGTTATTCAGGGTTACATTACAAAAAAAAAATGAAGAAAAGTAATTATTTGCATTCACGTTACTTGAAAGATCGTCACAAGGTGTCAATTCTCTCGATTTTTTTGAGTGCCTATAATTTTAAAAGTACATGACTAAGATATTTTTTTTAATAATTTTCTGATAACTGTCACCACTTGACCTATCACCCATCTCTGGCTTGACGTTGATTTCTGTGACACTCTGTATATGAAAGTGTCAACTGAATACTTTCAGAAGATAATTTCAACAATTACAGTCTTAAGATTTGATTGTCCCATTAATTAATTTACAGGCAGTATACTCCTCCCTGTTAGCCGGTGTCACAATTAACCGGACATGGTGGAAAACTGCATCTCGAATTTTTTCTTAACGTTTCTCTTTTTCGTAACTCCTGTCTGTTTTTCAATGAGTTTGGCACACTCGTGATGAGACTGGAATCAATATTACTCTCTATTTTTTCATTGTGTTAATTTGGTACGTGCGAGTTTGGCTGAAGCCAAAATTCATTTCAAAAGATGAGTTTCCAGAATATTTGATTCTTTCTCTCTTAGTACATCCGCACTGAGGTCCGGTCCACTTCGGTTAAGAGGGAGTGGACTGTTACGAGTTCTTTTCAAACCCCAGAGGGCCTGTATAGTTAAGAAGGCTAATTTAAGGTAGAATAGGTTAGGGTAGTTAATTTGTAAGGGGACGGCTTAAGTTAATGGGCGGTTTAGGTAGGAATTATTGTATTTAGGGCTTATATACATACCTTCTATTACACCCCTCCAGCTGGATTCGATGCTGCTGGTACGAGCTGTAACGCGGTGGCTAGGGTCCAGGTAGGAAAAGAGAACGCAAACACAAAGTATCTTCATCTTAACAATATAAGTGGAATACTTATCTGACAAGAGCACCTTCTGTCTCCTCGATTTTCCTCGTCGTCTTTATATTCTGCAATTTTCTTCGACCGGTAGGGCAGTGTGTTGAGGGAGGCATCAGTCTCATGTTTGACTACCGGCGTTTCGGGTTCGAATCCCGTCCACGACTATGTTCGTGGCCATGGATGTGCAGGAGGTGCATGCTGGCAACTACATTCTCCGAAACCAATTTATGCCAACGAAACGGCAACTGGGCCACATGGAACAGTTGACGCGCTACGCCCCACAAGGGGTTAGGGCAGTTGAGTAGTATACATTTTATTTTGAATAAACTTAGTATTTTGTAAAATTGTGTTAGTGCTCTGGGGAAAGAGGAACCGCCACCCCGTATTCGCGCTTTACGCGGATTCTATTGGTTTTCGACACGGCCGGGAAAATTTTAAGCGTGTGGCGTCCCACGTCCCTGCTCCGCAGCAAGCCGGCACCAGCCGTGTCCATTGTCCGGTGCAACTCGGCGAATTCGTCTTATAATATACTATAGTATTATACATTAGATGATTTTCATCGCCGAGTGGCAAGTAGAAATTATAATTCACAGGTGAGGGGCCTCTAAATGAAAATTTACTGAGGCCTCGAAAACTTTCAGCACGTCCCTGGACAGTGCTCGGGCAAACGAATTTTAATCCTATCTCAAACTACAACCTACAATCAAATCTATCCTATGCTATTAGGCTTGCTATTTAACCTGCCGTCATGCCTGCTATTAAACCTGCCGTCATGCCTGCTATTAAAGGCTAGTTGACATGTTCAAAGTACACTTTGCCAAAGTTTGACTTGCAAAGAATATCCACCATTGTGAATTACCACTTTGCCACCTGCAAAAACCATCGGATTTACCATTTCTAGGGAATTTACACCAAATCACATTACCCAGACCACCACAAATTGGATAAAAACCACCAACATCCCATTATTTTCCGCCCCAACAACCTTTTTCTGCGAACTTGTCGATTTACCATGAATTTTATAAAAGAAAGTTAGAGCATCTTCCTACTTCGCTTTGATGGGACGCTAAAGACTTAAAAGCGCTTTGAAAGGGGGTTGACACGTTCAAAGTAACCTCAAAGTAGGTTGTCAACGTGCCTTGAACGTGTCAATCGGCCTGTCTGCTTGGCTTTATAGCAGGCCTGACACAGTTAAATTAAATTACCCCCCGTGACCAATGACCCGCCACACCTCCCAAAATAAAACTTTTCTTTTTCCATTCTACCATATTACTAGGTATAGCAACTTCCCACCACTAATGAAGATGCCCTTCTTCTTCTCGAGTTAATTTTATAACCACTGCCAAAAATCCTTTATCCTGAAAATGTTGAACTGCTTGATTATTTAACGTTGGCATTTTCATCATTTGCAAAGGTGCTTATCCAACCTATTTCTCAAGAAACCTCCTGGCAAGAAGTAATGGAAGAAACACCATTAGAATTGAGCCATTGCTCTATGCACACAATAAGAGGTAGAGAATTCTTTTTCGTGGAATCGTATCCTTTAAGCTATGGAAGTGAAATTTTGAAAATCCTTCTTCTGTATTTTAGTATTTTTTTTTTTACTTTGGGGTATTTCTTTAAGGCTACAAGTTCTCTGAAAAGGAATACTTTTATAATATTTTCTGAAAGATATTTCAACATGAAATACGCTGAATTTGGTGTGCTTATTCGTTTGAGCATCCGCGTTGGATGTGTGGATACGAAAGGTATTTCATGAATGCGTTATGTTTCGTTTTTTTCATGGAATTATCGAATTACCTTTATAGGGTTGCAGGAGCTCGCTCGACCTCCATTGATCGCGCAACGTGTTGAATGGCAATGGGTCTTCTATTTACACTTCATTACTTTCGAATTTAGGAAGGGTAACATGAGTTGTTAGATGCTAAAAGGAATGTGTGCTTTCCTCACGAGAAAACGTGGGAAAGGCATTGCGAGGTATGGATGGAACTTGTTTATTTTGATTGGAACGAAATTGGGTAGGGATTGATGGAAAACCCGCTGTTCAATTTAAAGCGAGAAGTCAAGATTTAATTTATCCTTAAATATTACTCAAGTGCCCTAACCCCTTGTGGGGCATAGCGTGTCAACTGTTCCATGTGGCCCAGTTGACATTTCGTTGGCATAAACTGGTTTCGGAGAATGCAGTTGCCAGCATGCACCTCCTCCACATCCATGGCCACGAACATCGTCGTGGACGGGATTCGAACCCGAAACGCCGGTAGTGAAACATGAGACTGATATCATCATATCAAATTGATATTTGTGTTTCCTTTTTCTGTGGTTTTAATAAAATTATTACAGCCATTATACCACTATTAAGCTGTTCAGTTACGTGGTCTAATGGGTAGTCTAATGCGTGTTCTAATAGGTGGTCTAACGCGTGGTCTAACGGTAGGTAACTGGTAGGTCTAAGCCCTTAATATGATACCCAATATGCATCTACCAGGAAAAAAAACACAATTTACTTTCAAAACCAGCTCAAGCACTAAGTGCTTTTGGCTTAGGCTGAGAAATTTTTGGGTGGGGATCATGGCTGAGTGGTCTTGTTGACTGCTTAGCAATGGTACCCTCCACTTTTATTCTTAAAATGGTTAAAAAAAATTTCAACATGCGCTTATGCGTGACAAATGGGTAATGAGTTTCACACAATCTACTTTCATTCGTCTGCATGCTTGTTACCCTTCGATGCTAGAATAATAAAGCACTCAGTGGAGTATTATATTATGGGGGGATTTCGCAACCCATCGAGCGAAAATAGGTAGAACCACCTTCTGACTACCGTGTTTCCACGAGTATCGGAACTGAGTCCCTGAAAATAAAGTAAAATTTAAATCAAAATTGTCCCACGAGGACGATTCTTTGACCTGTGCTGACGTGACCGTTTGCTCTGGGGTATATTTCAATGATCCTCCCCATCATCCACTTAAGTGGAGGTAGTCTCTCAAATTTGATGATGGCAAGTTGGCCGACTTCAGGATTTGCTCGAACTTCTTGCCATTTCGGTTCTTGTTGGTGTTTGTGCTGATACTCGAATGTCCATTTACGCCGGAAATCTTGAACTAAAATAGTTTTTGGAGTAGTGTCCAACGTTTCAGTCCATTTATGTTAATATTCTCTAAAACGTCTGAAGGCGGAGCGTTTAATGCGTCACATATGAGAAAATGTCCGGGTGTGAGACTTTTCAACTCGTTGGGATCGTCGGTGAGGGGACATAGCGATCGAGAATTTAATCCAATTGCTCTGCGCAGATGATACTTCATAGAGCGAACACCAGCTTCCCACAGACCACCAAAATGTGTAGATCCAGACGGAATGAAATGCCAGTTAACATCATCATTGACAAGAAGTTGTCGATATACCATATACTGTGAACATGTTTTATAAAAGGCAGCCTTCGCTCCTACGAAATTTGTGCCACAGCCGGAATAGATATGCTTGGATAAGCCACGACGTGAGAAGAATCTTCTAAAGCTTCGTATACATATGAGCGTTTGCGCGCGCACGGACCCTGTTCGCGCACGAATTCTCATATGTGAACGATAATATTTTATCCGGACAAACACGATCCATCGCTAGTGGATCTCCGTGCTCGCACAACCTTGTGTGTACTATTTGGTCTGGACGACATTCTGTGTGCGCACATTATTCGTGCGCGCAAATATCACGTACATATATGAGCATTCGTTCACGCACGGATGCTGTGCTCTCATAGTATCTCGTCCAAACCAAATTGCACGTACAAAGTTGTGCACGTACGGAGATCCACTAGCGATGGATCGTGTTCGTGCGGATAAAATTTCGCACGCACGTCTGCTACTACCGTACACATATTAGCATTCGTGCGCGCACGAACGCTGTGCGCGAATGCTCATATGTATACGAAGCTTAAGAGTTGCTAGAAATGCGTCTGTCGTCAAATCGCTAACGGCTTCTAACTGAACTTCTTTGGTAGGGAAGCAAACGAACAACGCAATGTATCCTTTATATGTCCTGCAACTACGATCCTTTGACATAGGCAGAGATAATGGACCCACATAATCGACTCCTACTGATGAAAATGGTCGTGCTGGAGTAATTCGAGCTCTGGGTAGATCACTCAGAAGCTGTTCCGTCTTGAGTCGAAAGCATTTCATACAATTATGTATGCAAGATCTGACCAGTGTACGCAGTTTAGTGATCCAATAGATTTGTCTGATCTTCGCCATCATTAGTGTGGTTCCTCCATGAAATGTATTAATAGCCGCTTTCGAATTATTAGCCATCGGTCACGGACCGGAAAGAACGCCACGGCTCTGCGACGAGCGAACTTAAACAGCCACCATACAGATACTTCGCCGTCGTTGGGGCGAATTGCGGACTCAGTATACATTTATAGTAGATGGAGCGAAAGAAGTTGATGTTCCAACCAATTCGCTTTCAACTTTACTCCGATTATATCCCATACAATACCTGTATTATAGTAAAACTGGTCTGTCGTTTTTTATGAAAATGGTCTAGATCCGGTTATTCGAAAGCAGCTTATGCGACATTGTGCGACTATTAATTTAGCTAGATGACTTTTGTGTGATAAAAGTGTTGGATGTTTCTATCGTATGGTAAATCTGCCTGTTTAAGGCCCGTTTTCTCAATGTCTGATTAAAATTTAAACTCCAGTTAAACAGACATTGAACGTACCCATCTCTCAAATTTTACAGGGAAAACAATAACAGCAACAAATTTTATCTCGAGTTTAAATTTTAACTGGACATTGAGAAAACGGGCCTTAGTCTGCCTCCAACACGTAATATTTCGTTCTTCTTCAAAAATGGCGTGAGAGATTTGTTTTGTTTGTTTTTCTTTTTAGGGTTTTTGGGAGCTTTTTTGAGCGCTGTCTTCACTGCTTTCTTGATTGCCTTTGCGACTGAGCTGGAGCATTCGTTTTTAGTGATTGAATTTCGTCACCTAAGTATTTATTTTGTTCCAGTTGAATCGAGTGCTGCAGAGCACGATTAAGTTCTTCTTCTTAAAGATGAGCTGTCTGTCGATTAGGTCTTTCCTTGCGGATATTGTTAAGGACCTTATGCTTTTATGTGGATCAGACGATTATATGATGAATTGGTAAGCATGATTATGGGCTCGCCAAAGGTTGTATTATCGATAATGTGACTATCCTTTTAAATTCGTCTGTTGCAGAATGTGTTCGCAGCTTCGGCCAACTTTCAATGGGATACACGAGCCAACTAGAATCATTCCACCAAAGTGTGTTATCTCTAAGCGCTTCCGGCAATGAACCTCTGGTTGGCAGGATCTCTTTAGATAGAACATAATAAAACCTTGCCGTAGGAATCCGATCTCTAATTGTAGAGACTCTAATAGCCACAAAAGTTAACCAATGGCTTGATTGTTGTTTTAACCAAGCGAGAACTATTGTAGAATCTGACCAGCAATAAAGTGGAATATCCGATAAATTAAGGTCTCCTTGAATCCGTTTCACTAATGCTGATAGTATCCACATAACTCCAATATCGAAAGTGAGATGGTTTTTACCAATGCAACCCTTGTTTTGGCCATCAAATTTTATGTGTGGTATTTGTTCATGTTCCTGTTGCACACGAAGGTAATATCACCGCGGCATAAGCTTGCTTCGACGAATCACAGTACCCATGTAACTCCATGAAACTGTTCCGAGTAGTGCGAACTCAACGTGGTAATGATGAGTTGCAGTTCAAAAAGACTTGATTGAAAGCTGTCCCTTCGTTTCTGTTCTGTCGGCGGAATAGGTTCATCTCACTCCAGATTTAACAGCTACAAAGTTGAATAAAGATTTTTCCAATTACGACGATTGGAGCAAACCATCCCAAAGGATCGAATAATTTCGAAATTTCAGAAAGTATCGACCGTTTAGTGTTTGCTTTAGTGTTGCATAGTGTTTTTAATCGGAGAACCAAATGATCGTTTGCTGGATTCCATGTTAATCCAAGTGTATTGATCGTGAGTGGTTCACAAGAGATATCCACTTCCGGCGAACGTACCCGATCGGCTTCAGGAACTTGTTTCAGTAGGTCAAAGTTGTTCGAAGTTTAAAGCCACCTCGATGTAGTAAAGTAAGCTGACGCTGGGTTTCCAGTGCTTCCTGAACATCGTCAGCTCCACTTAAAATGTTATCGATATGAAGATGCTCCCCTAGAGCATTCGCAGTCAGGCTGTAATCCGCACCATCGACCTGGGCCAATTGTTTAATCGTTCGCATAGCTAAAAACGGGGCCGAGGCAACGCCGAAAGTGACGGTTTTTAGTAGGAAATATTCGATGGGAGTGTTTGGATCCTTTCGTCATAGTACCCTCTGAAAATTGGAATCGGATTCGGTCATCTGTATTTGCCTATACATTTTCTCTATATCGGATGAAAATGCTATTCGGGTAGTTTGCCATTTATTGATAACAGACCCGATGTCCTATTGCAGCCTAGGTCCAATGTGAATTATATCGTTAAGTGATAGTCCCGAGCACGAATTGCTTGAGGCATTGAATACGACCCTCAACTTCGTGGTAGCAGTCGACTGTTTGATGACTCCGTGATGGGGAAGATAGTAATGGTTACGAAGATTCAAGTTTTCATCAGCGATCTTCTTAATGTGACCGAGTTATACATACTCGTTTAAGCATTAAGTGTATTCTTCCTTCCCTTAATGAATGGTTCTTGCTTAATTTTCTGCGTAGTGTTCCTAATCGGATTAGTACTCTATGGTACGAAGAGCCGAGCCTAATTGTTCAGAGGAAGATTAAAAAGGCAGTGCTACAGTAAAACGCCCGCCAATACTACGACTGTGAGTAGTTTTGAAGTGTTCTTCGCATGCTGTATCGTCTTCAGAAGTAGAAGTAAACGGTTCCACTTCTTCAAACCTGACTTACGCGGCACAGCTATCTCAAAAAGCTGTCATGGTCAAAGATGCGCTAATGCGGTTCCCAATCATTTCAAAGTTTTCAAGTCTCGAAACGCGATAAATTATAGTAAATTTTTACTGACCTGCTTCCTCTTTGTGGGGATATAATTCCAACCTCTTTCTATATATTTCTAAAATACTTCCACAAAAGAGACCAAAAACTTTGCATTCATTCTATTCCCATACAAAAGGGCACAATTTTACAATTTTCCCGCATCATCTTCAATCATTTTCAATGTAATTATCTCGTTATGGAACCACAACCAAATAGGATTATTTCTTCAAAAGTATCGATAAATCCACCCAATTTTTTTTTTGTTGTACTAAAGGACTTGAAAACCCTGAATACAAAATATTGCCAAACTTGCAATTTTTTGTCAATAGGCATCCCAACCGGTGTCTTATCATTATGGCAAGTGCTACACAAATTCATCTTCAAAGTTAAAGTATTTATCAAATTCTGAAGATTGCCATGAAATTGGTGTGGGGGAAGTTTTTTTTATCAAATTCCTTAATTTCAAACGGAAAGCTATCAAGATTGGGTCGAAAAATGTATTTGAAGGAAGGAGGCGACTCGTTGTCCTTCATCCATTGAAAATATTCAAGAAAAAAGGACGAGATGATGCTGCCATTAAGCTGGAGGGTGCAACAGACAAGCACTTATCGGAATATCCTTTTTGATTTATATCAACAAATGGAAAGGATTAGAAGGTCAAACGTCATCGTATCTAGTGCTCTGGTTTATTTTTATCACGGATGATTTATTTAATTATCTCGTATCTCTGATGGCATATTTCTCATTGAATTATATTTCCTATTTTCCACAAATTAATTTCCACGGAATAATGGGATCCTTGGCTAGAGGGAAAAATTTCACGAAACCTGAGAATTCATGGAATGTTTAATGGAATAAACTATGTTGATTGGTTGGCACGCAACGGGTTATGGGTGATGGATGATGGAATTTAAAGATTCTCAGACAAATAAGATACGTATTAAAGTGAAGAGAGTATCGTTTTGGGTGGGTTTTGAAACAGAATATTATGCGTGGGTTTCGTGGCATGTTTGGAAGTTTTGAGGATTCACGTGGAATGACTTGTGATTGAATATCTTGGAAGCCATTAACCAGAGTACATATAGTCTTTGGTAAATTAAGTTTAATCAATTATTTTGCTTTAGTATATTTCACGTCAAGAAGTTACTCGTTATCTGGGTCTAATAAGATTTTTCATTTCCTTATACTATGTGTAATTACCCGTTAGTTTCTCTTATTAACTAACGTAATTTGTATTTGATCTGTAATGGGTGCAGAGTACGAGTGGTATCAATTAGTATTATCGTTGTCATTTATATCTAGTAGGGTAGTGTGCTGATGTCTCTTTTCTCGATACTGTTTTCTCCTTATCAGCGTTTTGATTATCTCCTTAGTGTAGCGATTTTTAAGTGATGTGTCCATAATATGTGCTTTTTTTCTAGAATCCCGATTCGCTAAGAGGATACTTAATGAGCCGATGTACCATAGCGTTCTAAGCGGCCATTTTTTGGGATTCTGTGTGATGTGATGCCTTCGAAATTGTTCTCTGTGTATTTGTCGGTTTCCTATAAATTTTGTACCTAGTTTTCCCTTGATGTATCTTATTAATCTCGTCTAGGATCTTGTCAACCTTATCTTTTTCAGTGATGGCGAAGTGGCGAGGGATTTTTGACCGTGTATTTGCCGTTTGAAGAAGAAGAAGACAGAGCGAAATTTGTGTTTCGGGGCAGACGGTGGAAAAACTGAACAATTTTTGCTACCTCGGAAGCGTAGTTACAGCAGATGGTGGAGCGGATGCTGATGTATAGTCTCGCATCAATAAGGCTCGGGCAAGTTTTTTCAGTTTAACGCCTTTCTGGCAAAACAACATCTCCAGACGTACCAAACTCAGGATCTTCGAAACCAATATAAAATCTGTGCTTCTTTATGGCTGTTCAACTTGGAAGGCGACCAGGGAGATAACAACTAGATTGCAAACTTTCGTGAACCAGCGCCTACGGCGCATCCTGCACATACGCTGGCCGGAGGTAATTTCTAACGACGACCTTCTGTTCATTACTGGCCAGGACAGGATAGGCACCTCTATAAAAAGGCGAAAGTTTCAATGGATAGGTCACACACTACGAAAGGGGCCGGAAAACATTGCTAAACAGGCCCTCGATTGGAACCCACAGGGAACTGATGCAAGTCGCCGCGTTGGACGACCTAGAAACACCTGGAGAAGATCAGTTGAGGTCGAGGGTAAGTCATTAGGCAAATCGTGGAGACAGTTGAAGGCGATGGCGGCGAACAGGACGAGGTGGAAGGTCCGCGTGGTTAATGCCCTATGCCCCACAAGGGGTTGACAGGATCCAGAGAGAGATTTGCCGTTTTTATCACCTAGCGCCTTGCATTCACTAACCTGCAATTGTGCGATGTTATACGTTAGTGAATTGGAGTCAGCAATGATTTCCCTCATTTCATTGCCCCCTTTGTGGCTTTTTGGTTGACGTCGGATCCTCGGCAGTTATGGATTGGGCATGCGCAATTTCGAGATGCTCTCAAAGGTTCCACTAGCGTAAAGTCTGTAGCAGACTTGTTTACCACAAAATTGGGCATAATCGGTAGATTATCTTCCTGTGGAGTTTTATTCTTCGTCAATTGAACCCATTTCTTCTTGAAGATTCTCCGCTTTTTGATGATTCCGCATTCGACCGCTCAGCGTAGTTTTTCCCCATACTGCTATTCTGGTGAGGCAGCAATTTCTGTTGCCGTTTTTGAGAATGTAAGTGTGTACTGTAGGTTGTCGGCTTGTCATGCCTGTAAATTCTTCAATGAGTTGCCAAGATGTTAAAATTAAAATTTCCTGCGACTGAATCGAATAACCGGTAATCAGGAAGGTACCTTTTATAAAATTGATAACCAGGTATTTACCTTTTATAAAATTAAAAAAAAAAATTGAATCTACCTGTTTATTTAATTAACAATATACATGAGGAAGGGAGCAAGTTGCCGCTCGCCCTCGCATCTAGTATATATATATATATTTACGGAGTAATCAGAATAATTTGCAGTTAGGAACTAGCTACGTGTTTTTATTATATATGCATATTGATTAATGTCCAATTGATAGTGTTCGAGTCCCTAAGATGTATGGCGGCACTCCCAAAAATCCAATTGATGATGGCGCTCCCAAGCCCACCTTTCCCCGAGGTGAGTGTCCTTAAAAAAATTTCCAAAATTAGTGTAATTCTTGTCAGCCTAGCGAACCCAGAATTATAGCTAGTATCACATAAACGCAGACATTAGTGCCCGTTTTCTCAATGTCTGATTACACTCTTTGTTAACTAACAGGGGTCACGTTTATGGCGTGGAATTGTGTTTCAATATTAACTAATCCCAGCGAACTCACCACGATGTAAACATGTCGGATTAATTGATTAGACTAGCTCTTAGCTCCACTTGCGATACGATACTGAACTAAAAATTTGGATCAGATTTATGTTTTCGTTGTTGACGCTTGTTTTTGTCGATGATTATGTTTTGTTGGAGTCGGTGGTATAAAAGCGCTTCCTAGAAGAAGCTACTGGGCTCTTTATATTTCTAAAATTCTCTTCAAACCCAAGTGACAAGCCAACATCTGACGTTTGCCATATTTAGTACCAGTCGGTATACACACACCACGAACTAGAGCTAAATCTAATATGATCGAATTAATACTCCTTTTAGTTCTACGGTATAAATGGGGCCAGGGACACAGATTAAATGAAACTATAAGCAGCCCGATAAGTATTTTGGTTTTTTCATACGTCTCATATAAATTATCAAGACATAAAATGTGGACCTTATCGCAGACCACAATTATGGCGAAATCAGCTCATGTTTTTGGCGGAATTCTACCGTCCACAAATCTCCAATATTTTGTATTAGTACGGCCTCTCAGCATATTCATTTGCAACTGAGTTTGTTGCAAATTCTCTTCTATCGAATGAATTTCCAGGAACTCTGTTCTTCATGGCGACTTTCATTGTTTTCATTTGAATTTGCAAAAGTGAACAGTTCTAGCTGTCAAAATCTCAGCATCCGGTATCAGGTGTTGGGTTTTTGTTAAGGATAAATTTTCAACCGGAAACTAGTAGTTGGGGGGTTTGTTTTGGATAACACATTAATTGAAGGTTAGGGGACGGTTAGCGTTTATCCGATTAATAACGCTAAGCAAATATTAAGAAAGTTAATTAGTGCTAAATAGCAGTTTATTCTTAAGATAAATTTTAATCTGACATTGAGCAACCGGCCCTAAGTACAATAAATTTCTAATACCCATTTGTATAACGAGGAAACGCAACGGAGTGAAGATCGAAAGCAAGGGACAGGCGAAAACAGGGCGGGAGGATTCGAGAAGCATCTAAAAGGTAATTACATTGTTTTATTGTATTAAGTTTAGACATGTGGGGTTTTATATAATAGGAGAAATCAACTACATACAAGTACATTCCATTTTTGGTACTTGTTTCTAATTCAAAGGAAACTCGACCGAGTCAGTATCGGAAAAGACGAATAAGGATATGCAAACTTTATGTTGTTGTTAATTGCCTTAAACCTCAAGGCGAACTGTCCGGCCGCGTGAGTAGAATGAATTTTCACTGGAGTTTTCAATAGGCAAATGTATTGGATTTACAACTTTGCTTCCGTCGTTATCCGACACAGCCGTCTGTCGGAAAACGGCGGAAGCAAAGTTGTACACCTAGTAACTGAAACAGGCGGACGAACAGTTCGCCTTGAGGCGGCCGGAACGTGTGTGGTGAAGGCCTGGTGGGAACGATTTTCCTTCCGGCCTCCTGAAAGGCCAATCCGGCCGCCTGAAGGCGGCCTGAAACGACCATACACGATCCGGAATACCTCAAGGTCGGGCCTGATCAGTTTTTCCATACAGGAATTCCGGATGGTGTTTGTTCGGCTTATCATACCTTCGTTGTAACTTATGGTGCATTTGCCACTTTGAAATTAGTAGTAGAACTTGTTCCGATTTCACTGTTCCTATGAGAGGTATATATCACATCCGTGAAGGGTATAAAAATCCAATTGATAATAGCCGTGTTTTTTATTGTTTTACGGAGTGGGGAAAAGCGCAAACAGTACACTAACATTTTGTCCTCGATAATTCTGTATAAAGAGGTGGTGCAGGAAACCAGTTCTGTAATCTTCTTTTCAATTTTGAATTCTTCGGAATTCGCTCTGACTATAGAGGGCGACAAAATTAAATAATAGTAGTTCCGCTTCTATAAATTCTTTTTCCCCTTTCATTTAAGTTGAAAACTAACCATAATCCAAAGACACACACTAAACCAAGAAAACACTCCATTTTCGCCTAAATTCTACCTTACTATACTCACCCCGTATTGCACCCTCCAGTTTAAATTAAGAAATTAAATTGAAATCCCGAAAAAAAAATCGTGACGCGAAAAGGCGTTCATTAGACAAAACAATAGATTGCCGAAGAATTTAAATAATTATTCAACTTCCGTCTTCCATTGTTTGAGTCGACTCAACAACAAAAGGGATACGACGACCTATCCCGAGCTATTTTAATAGAATCTTGTTAACAACAACAATGGAGTAAAGTGTAAATGCCACATTTTTTTTGCTGTGCTATTTCCATCATTGATTCGCCTTCCCCATTGTGGTTGCTCCTGAACACGGGACAGAATACTCAAAATTCTGATTAAGGTATTTCAGTAAATGAAAGACAGAACACCACCGCAAATTGGATTAGTTCGGTATCCGGAGAAAAAAAACTTAGGGAACCGACAAGAGCCTTGAAGGCTTGTGTTTTTGTTTCAGTGTTTGCAAAATTTATTAAGAAAAAACTTGGAAAATAGCCACAGTCGACGGTTTTAATTAGGTAAGCACAACCACAAACAAATGGATTACATCACACCGACCACGGCTATAATGATTTGAGTAAAGGTTGTAAAAAAATGGAGCAAATTATTAAAAAAAAACAAGCTAGAGGAACCTTACCATTCTGAATTTGTCACTTTAAAATTAGCAGTAAAACTTGTTTCGATTCCACTGTTCCTATTAGAGGTATTTGAAATAGTACGCCGATGTCAACTAAATTTTGGAATGTGGTTTGGCGGTAAATATGATCAATTAATATGAAATTTTGTAAAGATATCTTTCAAAATAAAAAAAAAGTCTGACAAAAACTTACTTCTAGGCCGGTCCTTCCTATGACAGCTATATGCTTGAGTAATATAATTTCTACAAAATTCGGGAGTGTAGTTTGGCAACATACATATACGATTGAATAATATGAAATTTGGTAAAGATACCTTTAGAAACAAAAACTTTTTCTCACAAAAACAGACTTTTGAACCGGTCATTTCTCTGGCAGCTATATGACGTTGGGCTCCGATTCCATTGGTTCCGACATATATACAACGTGCGGTAAAAGGAAGGCTTCGTGCAAAATTTCAGCTCAGTAGCTTCAAAACTGAGAGACTACAATAGTTTGCATAGAAACAGACGGACAGACAGACAGACGGACAAAGCTTAATCAACTCATGCCGTCATACTGACCAAGAATATATATACTTTATATGGTCGGAGATGTTTCCTTCTGTGCGGTGCAAATTTCATGATAAAGTTAATATACCCTGTCACATTCGTGAAGGGTATAAAAATTGAGCAATGAAAATTACATTTTCTGGATTGTGAATTTCAGTAAAATTATTCATTAGCGTCATCAGTTATCTTGGTTAGCAATTTTCAAGGAGTTCCGGCCTTACCGTAGCAGAGCGGAATAGTTCTAGGGTCAACCGCTACTTTCCTAGTCCATAGCAACGACAGATCCCTTCGTTCAACACCCAATCGGTCGCAAGACGGATGTGCAAATGCAAAGTGCTAAAGAAACTGATCTCGGGGAACCTTTCCCTCTCAAACATTGACGAACCGGATTCAATCGATTCTAGCAGAGCCGAGGGAATTAAATCCGGATCAGCAACTTAAGCGGAGCCTTTTAAAGTCACCAGGAAAGATGAAAAGGTCGTGTAGGCCCATAGACAAACCCAGAAGTCTACAGAACCCCTCAAAAGAGGACGAAGTGGAGCGACCTACAAGTGCCACATCCGGGTTTCTGTCGCAATGGTAGGAACGCAAAGTAGCGAGGGAACTGTCGGCCAAGCTTCCTGTGCATGTTCTAATTAGCTGAGCACAACCAAAACGCTCCAAGCAACAGCAATGATATAAAGACGTATAAAACGAGTCAACCATCAATCAAACACAGTTTCAATTGGTTAACCAACGCAAGTGCCAGCATTAGTAGGATAAGTATTACGCAACCAGTGAGCGTCAGTACCAGTGCTTATTTTGTAACGAATATACATTTTAGACGCGAAAGTAGCCTCGCAGATAAAGGTTGTCCTAAGCGGTCAAGGTGATCAAAAGCGAACTATCCGGCATCGTCGATTGTCATTGAGCAGCAAGCGCTAGCCCATATTATCATGGGTCTACTAGAGAGAATCTTGTCATTGCTCTCATACAGGAGCCTTGACAATGGGTGCATTCGGGCGTCACGGAAAAAAGCGTAATGCGCTGCATAGAAATAGCGAATTCCTAGGCAGCACATAACAATTTTTCTTATGACGCCCGAGTGGTATGCTGGCTCACCTGTTGTAAATTGACATGCCTGCATTTACTAATCGGTAGCTTTACTTGAGCGCTCCTATTTTTGTCCCAATTTTGCACTGAGTTATAACAACAAAAATGGGAGCGCTCGGGTAGCGGTATGATTTGTGAATGCAGGCACTTCGTTCGAACTGTCAAATCTCTGCTAAGCCAAGACAGCGAACAAATTTTGTGCTGCCTTAAAGTGTTAGCGCCTAGCTATTTGCGCTAAGTTTAGCAGTGGTTTAGCGCAACATTCGGAATACAAATCACGAGGCAGCACTTAAAGCTAGCTAACAACCGTGACTCCCGAATGCACCCAATGAAAAAGCAAATTTAGCACAATAAAGCACCTATTCTCGGTGCTTGGAACTTTTTCTGATTTGTGCCCATGAATCATTCTACCTATATAAAATATTTGCGTGGTGAATCTCTTAAAAAAAAACATTGAAAGAAACAAGTTAATCGAAAAGTCACAATGTTCACTTGTTTCACAAGAATTATGATCCAAATAGCAAAATGGTTTTAAGTTTGTCCCCCAATTGGGTAAACCTTTCAATATAGGTACATAGGCACGACAGCGACTCGTAATCGAAACGATATTATTTTCTCCACACAAGTCGTCTCTGAATCGACTGCAACCAGATATCAAACTCGCTTCAGGATTCCCTACACGGAACAAACACGCTGTTGTAATGGTCACTTTTTTTTAGGGTTTTGTAAAAACAAAACCCTTATGTCAAATGTCTGTCTGTCCGTCTGTCCATAGAATATCTCACGAACGGCTGAAGCTACATACATGAAATGTTGTGGAAATATGTACAATTACTATAATTCACCGGAAAAAGCGATGCGTTGTAATAGGCTAACTTTAAGGGGAGGTCAAATTTTTTTTTCGTCTGGTATAGGCAAGTGGGGTGTCATGAGAAAGGTAAAACCGAGTACATTCCATTTTTGGCATTTTCATCAACTTTTAAAAAAGGGTAAAAGAGGCAGAGGCGAAAATATTTGATGCGAGTTTGTCCCCCCCCCCCCCCTTGCATTTCGAAACCGTTACACTTAGAAATATGAAAACTTACAGAAAGGTGGCTTCCGACTAGTATAGAAATCTAAAAATAATGGAAAATTGATATCATGTCAAAATAAGTAAATAATAGTATATATCTATAGTTACAGTTAGCACACCACTGCTTCCCTCAGGTATCTCAGGTCAAAAATATTGATGGCTAACGATAATTAACACTATGGGCAATAATATTTCCAAGTTTCGTAGTAATCACATAATACATACATAATAACAGCACATTAATTTAAATTTCTTAGGATATCATCCATATAGTACAAAAATGCACATAACAGGACTCTTGTACTATACTACATACTAGTACTACGAGTCCTACAGACTTGCGTATTATTTTTTATAGAGCGATGGAGTTAACCATTTTTAAAAGGGTAAAGGTTGGTGGGAGAGGGAGTAAGGGGGGGGGGGGGGAGGGGAGGTGACTCTACTTTCTATAATTATTCAAACAATTTATTTTTAATATTTTTTACATAAGCCTGCAATTTGCAATATCGTCTTAACATGAATGGTTAAGCATCTCCAAGAGTATCTCCTATTGGCATGGGACACTACAAAACCCTCGGATTGCGGGCGTAGCCCTCTATTTTCTGGTTTCACTTAAATGTTGCGCGCACACCAATCACTCGACGTAAACTCCTTGTTGGATGATTGATTGGTGACGCACGTCGACAGCCATCGAGGAAGAGACGTCAAATGCGAGTCGCAATTCACCCTCCACTGAGACTGGCTGGGCGATGGAGCGTCTGGAAAAGAAAAACGGAGGGCCTAACCGCCCGCCACCGGAATCGGCCGGGATTTTTTTTCCTTGCGTGCCGACGCCGAAATTAGGAAAAATTCCACTAGCCACACCGGCGCAGCTTGATTGTTCGGCCGACCATCCGCCGTGTATTGTGGTTGCCCGTCACAAATTGCGACTTGTAAAAATTCCGAAATCGAGATCACGTGAAGACGTGTAACGGACGGTTTGGTGGGCATCGGAAGATACCCGCGGGGACGAAACCTAAGGTAGCAGGTAGGCCGTGAAGGTCGGGCCGCCGTGCCATTTGGCGAAGAAAAGGGCCCCTCAACGTCATGGGCGGGGTTTCCACCGCTCGTTGCCCCTGTCCTTGGCTTATTATTAAAATTCATAGGCCTGGGAAAACAACACAAACGGGGAAAGCAAAAATAGGAAATAACCAGGAGTCCGAAGCGTACATACCCTAGACTTGTACAGACCTAGTGGTGATACCAAAAGTACCAATTGGCAACGACCATATGCATTAAGAATGGGTCTTCTATATGGAGGTTGGCACTCATTCAGTAGGATCTTGACCATTCTCAAAATCAATTAACTAACTAACCCATTCTACAAATATTTGTTGAATTTTTCAAGTCGCTAGCTTCATTCTATGGAAACTTATTGCTTATTTGAAGTTTCACTTGAAGGGGAGGTAGGGGTTCCTTGGGTCGGATCTTGCCCATCATTGCCACCAACCAATTAGATCACCCTACAAACATTTAAACAAAATTTCAAGTCTCTAGCTTCACTCTATCGAAAGTTATCGCTTATTTGAAGTTTCATTTGTAGGGGAAGTAGGGGTTTCGCTGGTCGGATTTTACGTATTTTCAATATTAGCCAACTGGATCCTACTACAAACATTTGACCAAAATTTAAAGTCGCTAGCTTTATTTTGTCACAAGTTATCGCTTATTTTAAGTTTCATTTCTAGGAGAGGTAGGGGTTCCTTAGTTCGGATTTTACCCATCTTTAATGCCAACTAACTCAATCTCACTTTCAACATTTGACCAAAATTTCAAGTTGCTGGCTTCATTCTATCAAAAGTTATCGCTTATTTGAAGTTTCATTTGTAGGGGAGGTGGGTGTTCCTTGAGTCGGATCTTGCCCATTTTCAATACCACCAAAGTAGGTCTTATTAGCAACATTCCACCAAATTTCTAAGTCGGTAGTATCATTTTATCGAAAGTTATCGTAATTAAAGGAACATTTAATTTTTTTAAATTTGTAGGGGAGGTAGGTGTTCCTTTGATCTGATTTCGCCCAACTTACAGAACCTTAAGCAGCTTCTTCCCTCAGGGTTACATACCAAAAATCAGATGTCTACGTCAATTTGTTCAAGAGTTATGGACAAAAAACCTGAAAAGTAGGGTAGTACGGGGCTCTTTGTAAGAAAATTGCCGTTAGTTTTCAACTGATCGATTTTATTTTTCCAAAAGTGTATAAGATTACCCTCACGAGCAATCTCCCAAAGCTAGAGCTTTTCATGTTTATTTAATCGGGAGTTATGGATACATTTAAGTATTTTACATATGTAGGGGAGGTAGGCGTTCTCTTGGCCTGATCATGCCCATTTTCAATACCAACCAACTAGATTATACTTCCAACATCTGACCAAAATTTCAAGGCTATAGCTTCATTCTATCGAAAGTTATCGTGCGAACGGACAGACAGACAGACAGACATGGCTAAATCGAATCAGGAGGTGACCCTGATCATTTATATATATACATTGCTATACCTCCGGAGCCTCCTTTAAGGTGTTACATATTTCCGTCGTGACAAAAACAATATACCCTATACTAAAAGTCTAGGGTATAAAAAAAATGGGGCGATAAGAATAGATTTGTTGGAGAACGATGCTCTCGCGTTTGCATCGGGGTGCGGGTGTAATGGGACCTTCAATCATTACTCATCAAGTGCTGCCATCGAACTGCCGGTGGAAGCGGCACTATCAGAATATGAGTTATTACAGATGGTTCGTTACAGACGTGAAGGGTGTGGCCCCTCGCAGGCAGGCGGCTATTGTGGCGAATCGTTGTAAGGAATTTTAGTCCAGAGCACCGGCGAGATATTAAATCTATCTATTAAATGCAAGGATCGCGGTGCCGTGCTTCATTTTGTTTGCGCCGGCTATTTTTCACGTGAGCTCTTGAGTGGCTGTTACCCACACGTCCCATCGACTTGCTTTTGACGAGATTGGGTTACGGTTCAACCCGCTGCGTCGATGTATGCCCGTATCTGTCTGGCAATTTGGGCGAAAAAAGCACGTCCGTTACGCTAGCACCCCCACCACTAAGTATCGATATCAGG